>JARQTH010000047.1:740605-833927 GCA_030142595.1 Trachelus iudaicus | reverse complement strand
TCTCTCTCTCTCTCTCTCTCTCTCTCTCTCTCTCTCTCTCTCTCTCTCTCTCTCTCTATCTCTATCTCTCTCTCTCTTTTCTTTCTCCCTCGATTCCACTACAGTGCTCCCTTCTCTCGAGGTGCTCTCTTGTTCCGCGTGGTCCCGCATCGTGCTCGTACATACTATAGACACATTGGCACTTTTAGCATCGTGCTGCAACGGCCGCCGAGGTGCTAGTGGGGAAACCGGTGTGAATACGGAGCAGAAAATATCGCCTCGCTAGATTTATGAGCCTGACGAAGGCGACAAAGAAGCCTGGAACAGTAAATAATGTGAGTCATACACTCGGGGCATATTTCACTAGAGAAATCTTCCTGGAAGAGAGAGAGAGGAGATCCAATCGCCGTAAACTTGAAAATAATTTGCAATTACACATACGACGTTACAGTCCCTGTAGAAATCTACGTAGAAACATCATATGAAATTATAAGTGATTACGGGAGTTTGAAATTTTCAAATTTTCAAATTCAAAAAACTGTCCGGGCTGAGATATTAAGGAAAAAAAAAATAATAAAATCAATAAAGTCACCCTTGGCAAATCTCGAACTCTTGCGTACAACCTCAAGCCTTCCCTTGTCGCAGGGATGACTGCTATCGACACGCGATACGTAATTTAATTAATTTCTGCGACTTTACTACCTTAGCAAAGTAAAAAAAAAAAAAGAAAAGAGGAACCCGCTCATAATATCCCAGAGGCTTTCCAGGATCCACGCTTTATTTACACTCTCATGCACTCCTCATTTCCAATTTAAAAATAATGAGACTTCAGGCCGAGTACGCAAGCGGCAGTCCTGTCGCGCGCAGATACCCATCGACGAACGACTCGGTCGCGTCAAGTGGAATGAATTGAAAAAAATTCAATTTAGAGTCGTACTCCTTGTAAGACATAGGGAGCGTCTCAAAGCGACGAGAACGAGGACAACAAAGAGGCTGCGCCGTTGCCGGTGCTAGATGAGTAGACGTTGGCCAAGGGACGGGGATGAGATTTGTTGCCGGTAATTAGGGTCTGAAGGGCGTGGTACGGTGTCAAACGACAGTAAGATTTTTCACGTCTTTCCCGCAGGCTCCAGGGAAATTAGCCGTGCTACGAGGATGCGTGTCCTGAAAGATGTAAAAGGTTGAAGGGGAAATCCTTCGCTTCGGGTTTAATAGAAGGTCCACGAGGTAAGGTTGGGTAACCGAGAACTCGCTTGACCCGAGAAAACAACCTGGTAACTTTTAGCCCTAGGAACTTTTGATGTCGTCAAACGACGATCAGGGCTACCAGCGAATTGCCCGTTTGAAAGTATCACTACTTGCGCCATAAACACGACCATGTAGTAATCCACCCACCTGCATAAAAGTATATAGTCCGTGCCTCTTAACGTCTTAGTATTCTTATCCCACGGTATATACCTACGATACTAAATCCATAGGCCCCTTCGTACCTTCTTTGGTATCCCGCGTAACTATATGGCGAGACTTCCCTACGGTGCTTCGGGATACGGATAGGAAAGGAATAAAAGCTGAAACTGGCAGTACGTCTTGAGTCTTGCAATAAAATGTAAATTCGCCAATTCGCGTCCCCCCAACGCCGGAGTCACTTCTCAGACGCTTCTACAGTCGGTATCTATAACAGTGAGTAAGTGGCAAGTGCTCACGAACGGCTCGCGGGCTTCGCCATCATTTGCATGAGTAACGGCGGAACGCGGAGGCTAGGGTAGCAACGAGTAATTTATAGTCAATAATTCTTAGCGAGGCAATTTTCGCATCGAGCGTGAACGTTTCCTCGGTGAGCCGAGAACACAGCGAGAGAGCAAGACCAGAGGAGGCAGAGGAAGAGGAAGAAGAAGAAGGAGAGTGCCAAAGTGATCTTGGCAAAGGAAGACAGAGAAGCAAAGAGGAAAAGGGAACCAGCAGGAAATGAGACGGAATGTTAAATAGCCTCCGTAGCTCTTAGCTCCCCGTCATCTTGGCCGTCCCTAAACTCCTAAGTACCAAAGGCGTCCCGACGTCGACGTCGGTACATATAAAGGTAAGATATACCGTTTCTTAGTGCTTTCGCGAGTCGGTGACGTCACGTGTTCCTTTTTCACATACCCTCTACATGCACCGGGGTACGAGCCAGGAGGGGCGAAGGTAGGGGAAATGCCATTACGATGGTAAACCACTTGGAAAAGAGTTTCTACCATGAAAATATCGCTGGCAGTGTCGACGTCTCTCTATATCTATGGATCTACGGTTCGATGCATACAACAACTGCTCCCAGGATAACGCCTGTACCTTTAGGTCCTCTTTGCACTTTTATTTACCAACTACGACACCCCTTATATGGAAAGTTTAGCTGGTGCGCGACTCCAGGGCGAACGTTACTTGCCTGATATAAAGCTGCAGGCGTCTACTGCTATTAGATACCAACGCATCTAAGTACCGTCTCTATATCTATAGCGTCATCGAGTGTCCCACCGAGAGCTATCAGACTGATAGAATATGTTCGACGCCGTCACGACGCTTCCAACCCCATCCCCTCCCTTCTCTCCCATATCGTGAAAACGTCCCCACTATTACCATACATACCGCTTTATTTAGAGCAGCTTTTATCTTCATCCGATGTACACCTTATATTATACCTATACCTTCAATGATATTTTCATACTTGAAAACTTCTTCTTTATACATATATTCAGCGTATATAGATATAGGGATTGGTTGGACATTTTTTTTTAATACTTTTCATACCATCGTTATTATCGTATGAATCGAATGCAACGAAACAGCGTAATATAATTTTTCTGTTTCACGTCCTTGATGCACTTTCTACAGTGCGTTGCGAAATTACGAGAGAGAGATCGGTACTAATCGAATTACTCGTAATACTCGTTCACTCGATCCTATCGTGTTTTAGTATCGCCATATGATACACCTTTAAGTTTTACGAAATGCCTGTACCGAATACCAATTGGCTATTCGCAGTGTGCGGCGAATTCAGCGTTCAATTTGGACTGTAATTGTCATTGGTACCTTGGGTGTCGGATACGCTCGATTCGCGAGCACGTTGGTACGTCACTTTTTGCCGTGGACCAATTTTACACGGGCAATCGATGTTCCGGGGTTGAGTTTATTAATTTTTTTAATATCATAAAATCACACACAACGATTCGTACTGGTTTTGATAACGGAAAAGCGTTTTTATGGAAAGAACTTTTTAATGCATTGACATTTTTTGTACGGCTCAGCTCATAACGAATGGAAGAAGAAAAAAAGAGAAATTTTGTACCGAAAGCAGAACCGCACGATAAAACTTTTATTATCACATCCGACACACTTATGTAGAACGAACTGACGCAATATCGAGAAAAACGAGTAATCGATATTTCTGTTCGCACCAGCACGAGATACAATAATCCGTCTTAACGGTAATTTATGTTTCTCCTTCAGATTGCCGGCTGGTCCATTAAACTCTATAGCGGAGTCGACGTTCGTATTTTCTCTGAGTAGTAAATGCCCGTAAGTCGTCGGACGGGCAGTCGCTCGCATGCGACTGTTATAGAACCAGAGTGGATAAAGGCAATAGGAATTAAGCACAGGGAACGCTACCCGAAGTGAAGCTCGTTCGCTGTTTGTTTAATATGAAACGTGGCATAAAATGACGTGCAGTGGGCGTCTGCGGTGCGTGACGGTGGCACGGCTGCCCGACACGATCTTGATCGCAACGAATTGGTTCCAGACAGGACGTGACCGTCGAAGCGCTTCGTTTCGGATCGGATCGGGTCGAGACAAAACACGCGATCGCTCATTGCCATGAAACCGTTTGTGTGAACTCACCTGCAGCCGCATTTCGAGCGACGAATCGTCGACCCTCTCGCCGCCCTTGACTCATTTTCAGGTTTGATGTTATTATTATTTTCCGATGAACCAAAAAAATTATCAAAATCGATTGATACGGTGCCTATACATTGAATTGCGAAAATTCTATCTTTTTCAGCTAAATTGATAACGTTATCGATAAATATATTTTGGACCGAACGGATACGGACGGACCACGTGTGAGAAGATGGAGTCTTTCCAGGTAAAACAGTCCTAACTGAGATTACAGTCGAAAGGCAAGAGCCCGTATACGGGTCTGTACGTAAGTATAAGCACGTGAATCACCAGGCATTTACTGGGCGCGTAATAACAGCTCTCCGCGGCTCGTTAGAACTTCCAGGAATCGGGTTTGATCTTTATCGAGCGGCGTTGAAAATTACACCCGCCTAACGAGATTTGTCTCTAATCACGGTCATTTTCAGAATCGGAAACTGCTCGGGACCCACGAAATTTACACGGAGTACAAAAAAAGGATTCTGTGTCTCTCTTCCTTTTAAAGACACAGATGGGCTACGGGAATGAAATTTCGATTAGAAGAAGGAGAGAGGATGGCTGTTATTTAATACACGAAAGGGTCGAGTATCTATCCCCTGTGCCGTATAAAACATATATATATATATACAGTGATACAGTAAACTTTCATTATATCCTAATTAAATAGTAATCACGCGCCGGCCAGTTACTGCGGTCCATTACGTGGACAGAGCCAAGTCTCGCAATCAGACAAAAATAATCCAATCGCCCGTTGTGAATGCGTCACGTTCAATTCGCCGTGGATTGACAGGCGAAATGTCAGATTGACAGACGTAACTAAAGCGACGTATCTGCGAAGTCCATACCTGCCAATAATTCAGGTAAACAGTATAACGATCGGACACGATTTTTTTTTTTATATATACAATCGCGCTTAGTCAGACAACTGACCCCCAAGTATATTCGCGCATGCGCAGATACGTCGAGAACAAAGCGAAGTCCAAAGACAACGGCCTAGCCCGTTATTTTCTCGTTGATTACGAGCATTACCTGTCGATTGGCATGGAGAGGATGATTGAGGGGAGGTAGGTGGTTGATGGTGGTGGGGAGGGTGGAGGGAGGGGAGAGATAATGATTGAAAATAACAGGAATCACATAAACGTGCAATCACGTCAGACTCGGCCGTACCGAGCGTAGCTATGGGAATGATAACAGCCTTCGAAGGAGTCGGATCATCCCATTCGAAGACAAGCATTATAATAATGAGCTTCATTACGTTCAGATTATAGAATTAGGACGTAGTCGTAATAAATCACTACCCCTGCCACGGTTTCCACCTTGAGTCAAGTCCATCAATCTTCCGAACCCATCGACACTCGACCATTTTTAACCTGTCAGCGGAAAGATGTCCCGACCCTCCCCCCTCTCTTCACCCCTCCCCCCCCCCCACTCCCCCTCCGGGCCCATCAACCCGGTAATTACTGTATTACGTTGCAAACTTAAAAACAGTTTAACCATATCCTTCTAAGCTGTGGATGCTGCGAAAAGAATAATAAAATTCATCTTCGCTGGACCAAAAGCGTGACTCTCTTAATCACTTGGTATTATTTCGTATAGAGTCTTAGACGTTATTCCTCTTCTTTGTGTATTCTATAGCGATGTTACGTAATTTATTTAACGTTGGTAGAATCACGCTGATAAGCCTTATCTTGATTTTCTGTCAGTCATTGAAAAAGATACATTAGCTTTTATAGGGTATATAATGTGTATGCATTACCGTCCAAGACGAAACTGAGTGTTTCTTTACGTCATTTTAATTTTGGTACTTTTTACTCATCTTCTTGTACCCTCTTTCGAGATCGGATCTGACGTAGGTTTAAGCAGAAAATTCATTGGTACTTGATGCCAGGATTATATCTCCGGCCGTTTCAAAGTTACAGCCACTTAAGTGTCGACCCTACGATATTACCTAGAGGGGCGTGTCGTATTTTATTACTTCTCGAAGATGACTCTTACTTGGATGTACCGAAACGGAATATAGTCATCTCCGTTGTGTGTTACACGTATATGGTAGCACGTGGAAGTTTTTTTTTTTTTCTTTTTTAAATTAAGTACGATTTCTCCACGTGCTCTGTTTACCTTAATCTCGTATTTTCTATACTACGGGACACCTTGAATGCTGAGAATTACGTTAATGGGGTATATCTCCTTTTAACTCGGGACCATTTATAGTCTTGGTCGGAGCGACGACTTAAAACTACTGGATGCCGTCCTGCATTCCGTGATGAAGTTGCCGAGAGGAATATCGATCGAAGCCAACTTCAGGATGGTAAATAATGTACCTTGATATGTTAAAAGGAGGACGGCTGACGATTGACGAGTTGGGATACGAGAGGATTGGAATGCACTCAAGATTAAATCGGATTACTTACTGGCCCGACTGTACGATATATGTGTTTTGGATGGTGGAATAATTATTTTAATCTGACTGTACTATTTTCGCCTTCTTCGCCAGTCGCACTCTTAAAACGGTGATTGACGCGTCTTGTTACCTCGGTGAGTATCCGCCTTTAAACAACCCAGTCGATACCATAAATGTTTTTCAGGATTCCCATCTGGAACTTGTGCTATTCCGTCTTCGAAGACGCTTAGCCGTTTCCGGTTGGTTTCTTTTTGTGTCTTATTCTCATGGAGGTCATTTATCTGCTGGTGCGAAAGGAACTCGATCCGCACTTGGGGAAGCAACAAAGAAAATTCAAGTAACGACAGCAGCGAGGATGGAATGAAAATGAAAATTTTATAATTATTCAAAATAATAATTATTGTCTTTTAGGTTAGATTTAATTTTGAAATGTATCAATTAAATTTTTATATATTTCACTGTCAAATATTGTCAAGGATGAAAAAAAAAAAGAAATTCTGTCAGAAGTTGCCAACCTTAGAAAATTAATGTATTAAACTCTGTCTCACTCTCACACGCAAGCTCCCCGTATGCAAATACGTTATCACGTTTCGTGTTAAATTTTCGATAATCAACCCTACAGAGTTAATGACCCAACCCTATACGTTGGATTGGCAACAGAATACAAGCTTTTCGGGCTGGAAAGTCAAAGCGAGCTGGCTAGTCCCGTATATGGTGGCAGTGAGATGAGGTCTACCCAAGTGATCCAAGTGAAAAGAGTGGCGAACGTGTGCTAGAAGAATAGAGCAAACAGGGAGGCCGAGAAAGAAGCTTAGCGAGTCATCCTCGCTTTCACGGCCTCCTACCGTTCGGCTATGGCGGCTGTCAGACGTACAAACCGCCAGACATTAATTACACCAGAAAGAGATTAATGAGAAAATGTGCGTGCAGGCAGTGCGATAATCGAGCAGAGCGAAATGCTGAGTCAGGAAGAGAATAATGCCGCGGCATCTCCATCGTGGTCACGCTTCTTCCGATATACCTTCAAAGCCCATAGGAGACCATACCCAGAGATCGTCCCGATAGGTAGCAGCCTTAAGGTCTCTTTGACTCCCGGTCAGTAAAATCGTAGATAAACGATAATACGGAGATACGCAATTTTTTACTTGATGACGTCACTATAAAATAAAAAAATATTGATTTTTTATTCAAATTTTTCATCGATAAAAAATACATCGTACAGTACCTTGGAGAACATACCATAGAAAAAGTCAATCCTCGATACACTCGAGCACCTTAAGACATTGAAAAGATCATTTTGGGATTTATGAATTATTGGAATATTTTTTATTAAAAAAATTATATGTATGTCTTTGTCCTTCGTACACGGACGTTATTTTGAATAGAGTTTGACGTTCCGCTTGACAAATTGATGCGGGACTGGAATGATCGGAATTGCTCGAGTCCGTAGTTCCATTCTTATTGGCAATCGATTTGGGTTTAATTTAAAATTGAAGCGAGAATGTTGATTCTAGGAATAGGTTTTCAGAGAATTTCCAAAAAAAAAGGGCGTCCTTTCAATCGTCGAACGTTACGAGGCAATACCAAAGCGTACGTGGAGTATTAAAAAAAAAAAAAAGAAAGAAAGTCGCGACACCTCCACATCAAAAAGGCATATACGGCAGCGGCTCTCCTTTGGCCTGTCAGTTCAGTCAATGGTTAATTTTGTAGCAATAACTTGGGCCAACAAAAAATGATTAATCGTTTGATTATAAAGGTTGGCAGGATACAATGGGTTGTTTGTGTCGTCGTCAGACGGTCGGCCGGCAAACGTCACTCGCTCACTCAGCCGTGCAACGTATAATACGCGTGATTAATTAGTTTTTTCGATGACGCTGTGTATATCTGCTCGCCGTCTTTACCGACGCTACGCCAAAGCCGGTTTCGCGTAGGAGCGTCAACGGCAACGCCAGAGCACAGGACGGTTCGTGCCAAACTTCTACGTCGGCGAGGAACGCTGAGAGCGAAGACGTCGCGACGCTCTTTTTTTTTTACGACGCTTCCCTTTGACTGCTGTCTGATATTTTATCGATGCCAAACGTCACAAAGGCAAGTATTCGGGACACGTGACGGCGGCACTTCAAGCGCGCGTAATTTAAAATTAGACAATCAAGACAGTCGCTTGGATAATATATATAGTAATAGGTGTTTTGTATAAAATGAGATAATGTATTAACAATTTTTTTATTTATTGGATATTTTGTTATTTAGGAAAATTCCCAAGTATTTTTTTTTTTCGAGAATACACGTAAAGTAGATAAAAGTAATATATGCTTGGGTATATTAAATTTTTGATGACAAGTATATTACGAGTGTACTTTCGTAAATTTGTCGCTTTAAATTTCATTTTTTTTTTTTTTTTTTTTTTTTTGGTAAACAAGAAAAATCTTCAATTTTACACTTTGATTATATTCCAAGTCCGAATAATTTGATTGCCTCAAATTCAACAGCAGTCGTATTGCTTCCGCAGTGGTAAAAGCATGAAAACGAAGAGTCATGGTACCGAATAATTTTCTTCCTCCCCATTATTCTTCCTTGCCAACTGGCATCCATTGTTTACCTTCGCCATACGATAATTAAACACTACGGAAGCGTGAAGCGTCAACCTCCCCTCCAACCCCTTCGGTCTGTTCACATCAGCATAGAACATCCACTCGAAAAATATATTAATACAAGTAATTACTCCAGCAAATCCTAAAATCAACAGTTGAATAAAAATTTTGCCCCATTCTCTTTAATAATCGATACCCCGATAAGAAAAGGTAAAATTCTGCAAAATTAATAAATAATATTCGCAATTCCAAAAACAAGCATCAGGCGACTTGCACCTTACCCAATATCCAGTACGTAAGCCATATTCAAAGGTTACCAGCCACCATACGTATACAGCATTTACACGCGGTGGAAGATCGAGGTCACAGTGGGTGGTCCCCGATGAAATTTTAATGAACCGTTTCTGTCACGCTAACCGCGAACCAATACCTCCGCCATTGAGTCTCGCAGGAAGACTGAAAGTGAGCTGCACCGAATTGAACTATCAATTTTTTTTCCTAACCTACACCTGCCCACCTTGTCGGCGGAGTGTAGCCACTCAATTTATATCGGGTCTTTGGCTAGATCGATTTCTGCTTTCTGTACATAGGGTATATACATATACACCTAATACCACCAGAAAATAGTACGATACCATAAGATCAGGAGCAAAGTGTCGAAGTGGATACGTATATCGAAGGCATACAAAAGTACTATAGCTAGGATCCTATAGTCAGAATCGCCATGGGATTCTCATAGCAGGTATACCAAGACAAACGACGCGTCAGCGTAGCCCAAGTGGAAGAGATTAGTCTTGGAATGATGAACGGCCGACGAAAAAGCACGTTACGTGCCCGAACTGTACATTACCGTGGTCGTTTCGAGTCTGCGGCAAAGTATAGTGTAAAAGCACGAGTGGCAAAAGAGAAGAACAAGGATATCTAAGGTCTCTCGCAATTAGTCAACTTTTCCTCGGGCGACCGTGTCCGATGAGCTTATTTATGGGCTTTCGGAATACGTGTAAACAACGAAAGGTGATGCATGGCGGGTTTGTTTGCCGTAGCAGGGAAGGCGAGAGGGATTCAAAATAGAATGTGTGAAAGGGACGAGGTAAAAAAAAATTTTTAGTTCCCCCAGTGCGAATCGCGTTCAGGAATATAATTGATTTCAATGCCAAAGAGCAATGCACTTTGGCAATAAGTTAGCATTAGGACGCGTTCTTCCAGACTGCGTACCCTTACGTCTGTTCGTGCGACAAAGGGCGCATGCGTCATCCTCCCTCCACCCCACCCCACCGAATCACGACTCGATGATTTCTCTTCTTTTCGCTTAACCGCGTAATCGATTATTACGGGCAATATTTCCTTCGGTAAATCCATAGGCATTGTATCGCTCCCTTGGACCCGGGGTGACATAAATTGTGTTGTACAAATACTCATAAAGACCAAGTCGAGCGAGTGAGAAACGGCGTCGTAGAATAAAAATAGTAGCATCGCACCTTACGATTTTATTATATTATTTGTTACACTCTTTTTTCCATTATAATTTTTTGCTCATTCATTACCTTTATACTGGAAGTGACGACCGTGAATAAATTGATTTCTCACAGAATTTCTATACAGTCATCGTGTAAGGTACTGCCAACGGTCATACGTTATACCACGATACGAGCACGTATGCGGAGTAAAAATTTCTATGGAATAACCTGCCGGTACGTTGACACGCGGTAGAGTTCAATGGGATTTATACAGTATATTTGATATATCTGTACAGCCAGTGGAGAAAATATCTGTAATTCGAAATTCGCAGGTGTCATTTGATCCTGTCAATATCGAGTCACGTCTCGTGTGAAAGGATCCTGATATTCGTATGCAGCTGCCATAGGGATCGTGCGCGATCGTGATAGCAGGGGACGTGTGCTCGTTGCATCCTGTGGGCACCTCGTGGACGTGTTACGTGACGTAATTCAGGAAAAATTAACAGATCACGCGACACGTCAGTTATGAGTGGAATCAATTGATAAGGGATGAAAATGTAAATTTTTCCAACAGAAAAATTACTGTGGTACCTACGCAGCTCGAACTCAGACGTACTTGACCAGGCGCCTGAATGGATATCCTGATAGGGGGTTTGGATGGGTGACATTTATCTTTGGATATATTTCTGGATGCAATGGCGCACCTTATCCGGGGTTAGATCTTTGGTGGAAAACAGGGTGCGAAATGGGCAAGGCCTCTGGCCACATAATCTCGTTTCCGTGGTAATTGCTTCCTAATCGCAGGGACCAATCAGCCTAACCGCGTTACAGTACGTAACTCGTTTACGGTTGGACGTCGGACCAGTTCAGAGCACATCGAAGGGGTCGAGTTACTTCGTTCCTATTCCTATATAGGGATGACCAACCCTCTCTTGACTTGGTCCTCACCAATCCGCTACCCTTCGAGAGTGGACCGCCGCAGCGCACCCTCCCGCCGTGGTCAGTTAATCGCGTTTCTCGTTTGTCCCCTTGTACGACTCGCGCTCTACCCTGGAAACGTATGGGCTCGGCATTCCTTTGGGTTTTAGGGTAAGGTTCCTAATTATTTTACATAAGAAGATAAATCACCGACACCCTTAACCAGACCAACCCTGCGGTTACTCTTCCTTGATCTCGGTCCATTTGAGAAATTGACAGCTAGGCTCTCACTGCCATTATTGTGCAGTGTATATTTGATTTTTTGTAAAATCTTTACGTCACGATATATATATATACATATATATATATATATGCATTGAAAGAAACGGCATAAAATTAGAACGTTTGATAAATATTGAAGCAGCTGTTAAATTAAAATACGAGACGTAAGGGATGAACATTTTTTTTGTTCACCTTAAAGTCATGATCAAAGTCTTGATTCGAACGAGGTACTGAGCCGTAATGTAAAATAAGACGCAGCGGTGGGTCCGAGCGAGAGGAAAATAATTCGAATTATAAATGGGGGTGGATCCAATTTGTAAAGCTGCAAACCAATTTGGCGAACATTAATCACGCTCGACAAATCAAAAGGTATAATTCGCTGACGAGTTCCTCCGGAAACTTTCCCCGTTTCCTTCGCGTCTCTCCGTTCCTCGTGCCACGGGAAATGACGACGTCCTCCTCGTCAGGCCTCGGGCTGTAAAAGTAAATCAACTTATTCAGCTTGCAGAAACATCCCTTCAGGACAGCTTAGGAATTACTGCGTTGACTCATGGGATTATCGGTGGAAAGTATTTCCCGGCTGAGACGATTCAGTTGAAAGACTTTAGCAGTTTATCGAATCGGAAGCCGCCTACCTCGCAACTACTCTCTCAAGAGATCCAGACTCTCATTGGTCTGACGTCGCCGAAAAAACGCACGCGGAATACGCTACGGATCAGTACCATTCGCTATCTGGAAGACGTCTTTCGGAAAGGGAATAATGTATTCGCATTATATTCAGACCCTTGGATGGTGTACAATGGAGGTTAGATCTGTCGGTATATATATATATATATACACCAGCATACAGATTGATACCACAAGCTGGTAGACAGACCAAGACGAATCCGTGGCTTTCCAATCCATTTGCTGGCATATCGAGAGGCTCCCAGTGATTCTCCTCGTTTCAATAATGAATCGATTGACCCTTGAAGAAAGACAACGTCCCTTAACCTTTCAGAATCGATGATGATCTGACCTCGGAGAAGTCGTCGAGAATTGTAACATCTTGAAGAAAAATTATACAGTACAAATATGCAATGCCACACTCTTATACGAATGCTTGAGTATATATATATATATATATATATATACAATATATAAAAAATGTATATAATAATTTAAATATTCAAAAATGTATGTAATTTCGATATCTTTAGTTAATAAATTGCCCATCGCTGTCTCGAAGTGCGTCAGTCACTGATTCTTTGGCAAAAACAAATTCTCCGAATAACATCGAAAACCCGACGTCAGTCAAGAGACGCAAGGACGTCGAAATCCGCTGGCGCCAACAAATCCGTTGAAGGACTTTGCCCAAGTGCAATATCACTTTCTTCGTCCGTTTATCCGTCCTCGTGGTGAATTTATGCCTGACGCAGAACATGGCCGGAAGTCGCTTCTTGACGCGGGCACTCGGCGTCATTTTCTTGCCTGGTACTCGGGACCCGACACTTGGCACTCGACGTAGTCGGCCATGAGCCCAGGCAGCGTTGCGAGCTGGGTACGCGAAGACAGCACGCTTTAACGTCCCTGGGATGTCCTTAGCGAGTCGGTACACTACCGATATGTAAAGGACGCAACAGCTGGATACGTTCGAGAGGGTTAAAACGAGCCCCGAGTGAATGACTCGAAACGTGTTTCTATTATAAAACAGGATCGTATCTCAGCCATAATAATTGGCTGGTCGTATATCTGTATGAAATGGCTGCTTAGCAAGGCAAGTATCCGCAAACGAGTTGGCCGCGCCAAGGATAATTTAATGCTACGTTAAACTGTCAATGCTGATGAACGTCGTGTCGTAAGAGGCCTCGTAAAGATGGCATCGCTCTCCGACAACCGATATAACCGGAAGGTATACCGCGTAAAGATATATAGCTGTAGCGTAACAATCCGCAAATAAAAAGTAACCGTCTCATCCATATCTCGGCATTTGTCTCTTATCCAGTTACACTCCCGGAGGACGACTTCCTCCTTAGACAATTACGGTCCGTTAGCGCGGACCTTTTCGGAGTAGACTTCCGGTTGGGCAACGAAGCCCTGTTTGGATTTCGAATGTTTTCACGACACGCTAAATCCATTATCCCAGCGTGTGTATACTAATGGCATTTTGAAAATGGCATTTAACCTCACTTGCCAACTAATTTGATTCGTTGAAAATGCTGCCTTAAGGCTGTGATAATGGCATTGAATATTTCATTTAAATAACCTTAGCTCGGTTTGGTACTCTCAATTAAATTGGTATATCGACAAAGACTTTTTTTCGCATCTACCGATGCATCGGGTAACTATATATTGTATATATATAAGGAATATGGACGTTGTCGAGGTTGGCCATTCATGAATACATTATCCTTTCTAACGAGGCGAATAGGTCAAGTAGATGGAGTCGCAGTGCTCGTCCATAAATCACTCAAAGGGCAGGCGAGAGATCAGACTCGACCCCGCAACCTCAACTCGACTCGACTTCTCATGCATCTGCTTCCGCTTTTTGCCAGCGGCGGGTCTCGTTGTTTTATTCAACTGTAAAATTACGGCCCGTCATCCGTTTCAATGGTTTTTTTTTTTTTTTCGTTCTCTTCTTATCCAACGCCTGCACGCAGCACGACGCTTTCTAGATCCTGGCGCGAGCAGAGTTCCAGGGCTCTTACGAATTAAAGCCGTACCGGGTCTCTGATTTACTTTTGGTTATCAGGAGAGTTCACGCGAGACTCTGAACTGGGTCAGATTATGGCATTACGACGTGGGTGTATATATATATATATATATATATGTATACATCGTTGCTCAGTTGATCCATAAAACCATTGAAACGTCATTCGGACAGAATTGATGACAACGTGTGACTGGTACTGATCTATTCTCTTGGCCGATTGTATACGGCAATAAATTTAATCGTCGAGTCACGCGCCCGATAAGCGAATGAAAATTTATGGGAATGCGAATATGTCGACTGATTATTGATTTGTATTAACGTGACAGTCGCGATGTCCTTCGCGGCGTGCAAATTGCTGTCAAATTTATTTCACTCGTTATTATTAATTAATCACCGGTTCTGTATGGACGATCGATTTGTAATTTATTATTTAATATTAATCGACCCGTTGCCACGATTATTGGTCAGGCAACCGTGAACGCGACCTAATCGATAATTGTCCATCGAAACGACACGTGTGAAAATATTCTTCAAGAATCGTGCATCCGTGCATACAGTCGTTCCACGTAGTCCCTCCAAAAGCAATTTTTACTCGTGAACGCGCTATAGTTATAGTAGTCACGTGGTTCAGCTATACGACAAACACTTAGTCTGTCCATACTCAGTCTGAAGTTGTACCTTAAATTTAGATTTCGATATATTATATTTATTACCCAATGTAAATATTTCAGTACCATCTGAAGTATTTTTTCTTTATTTTTCATCTATATATTTCCACAAGCACCTTCCATCGTATTCCCTGCTTGCGACGTAGGACAAGATTTATTGCTCTTCGTCATCGCGAGACTTCGAATATTACACGAGTGCCAAAGTATTTACGTTTGGCATTATTTTTTCGAAAATTAACGTCACGACTTTTCGTTCTACAACGAAGGACTTTGGGTGCTTCGGATAAGAGAGGTTTGACTGGTGGATTTATTGTGAGAGAAAGAAAACAGGACAAAGACGTCGATAGAGTAAGAAATGATCTGTTGTATTTCAGTTTTGCAGAGATTCAAACAAGTTCGAGTAACGTAATAACAATAATAAAACAATTAATTAAAAAAAAAAAAAAGAAGAAAATCATCCTACAGAGCGAGAGATTCGGAGAGTTTACCGGAAATCGCAGATTTTAACCGATAGGCGCTAGATTACGTATATAGACGAAGAGTCCGTCAACGTAAGAACCGCATAGCTTCCTCGTGAGCAACTGTCTTCTCCTGGCATTCTCAATGCCGCAGCTAACTATAATAATAAATCCTATTTACAATCGATATTTATAATCCATACTCGTAATAGTTGTTTATCCATGATACTTTTTTTTTCTTTCCTTTTCTTTTCGCCTCATCCTTTAAATACAGAATGTCATGTACACACGTAACGTTACCGCGCTATATAGCCTAAACGATCGATACTAAAACTTTGGTTACGCAAAAATAGACGCTGGAATATTATTATTATTGTTGTTGTGTTGTTGTTGTTATTATTATTAGCTGTTATCATTAGTCATTATTATTATTATTTAATTATTCGTTATTTCGTCGGATACTCCTCAGGCTTACGGACATAAGACTATGAACAAATTTACAATAATTACAATAAAGATTGGATATGAATATTAATTTATAAATAGTGCACACAGACTGATTACATCAGATCGACTAACGTGAAGAGTCGCAAATACGGAGCTGAAAATTGAGATCCATCGGTAATGTATCGACGCGCGGTGTAAACCCGAGGATCGTACCGGCAGCCATTTTTTTTTTTCGAAAGTACCCAAAGATAACGGGAACGATAAGAATGGCATTTGAACGAAAAGAATTTACGTAGCGATCGATTTTTCGAAATTTGTCAAAATTTATATATAATTCAAACTGTACCCTAGATCGTTCCCATTGACTTTAGGATTCAAGGAAAGCATGTATCTCGCATAAGTTTTCGCACTCTCCGCGTGCGCGCGCACTTACGTCAAATCGACGTTCGATGATCGATGATCTAACTCCGCGTCTCTGCGATCCCTCGTAGAGATCTTGGAGAGACGACAGTCTGTCATAAAGGCACGGGCACGATCCTCGCTACTAACCACCAAAGATCTACACATCCAATTAAACCTCGGGAGGCAGGTAGAACGATACAGAGGATCGTTATTTGTTAACGATCATCGAGGAGGAGGAGGAGGAGGAGGAGGACGAGGAGTAGAAGGAAGATAACGATTACGATGACAAGGTGGCCCAAGGAGGATATGGGTAAGGATATAGAGGATCACCAGAGAAGCACCTCGAAAGCTAAGAAAAAACCGAAGGATACATAGAAAGATCGTGGGATGACTCGCGGATGTCCAGATCGTCCGGCAGGAGTCGTTCCGTAATCGCGGCATCTCCTGAGAGGGACACGGAGGGACACTCGCGTCAAAGCGTCCCCGTAATCGGGAATCACAGTTAAACGTTGGTTTCTTGAGGCTTTGGAGTGCGTCGGGACGCCTCCTCGAAGTTCCAGCGGTGCTGGGCTCGAGCTCAGGGATGCATTCCCGATGCAGCGCCAAGACGTGGACCACCGTAGAACGAGTAGGGTGAAAAGTACGGGGGTAGACCAGCGGCTGCTGGATGAGGATGAGGCGGGGGAAGAGGAAGTCCCAGGGATGATAACGAGGATGGCATCAGGGGCGAGGGTTTACCGTAGGGATGATAACGCGCTGTGGCGAGAGGACTGAGCGGCGGCGTGGGATAGGTTCGCGAGAGGAGAGGATGAGTCGGGGGTAGACCAGGTGGCGAGAGTAAGGAGAGAGCAGCGGCGGCTGACGGGTCACCAGCCGAGACGCTCGTGTGACTTCGTAGGTGCTGAAGCAGTTCATCCGAGGTGGAGAATCTCTTGCCGCAGTAAGCGGTGTCACCGGCGATCCAATTGCAGACGTAGGGAAGCTGCGAGGCCGCTGCGAGAGCAGCAAGTTGCGCGTGAGCGTAAGCAGCGGCTGCTGGATTGTGTGCGCCCAGTGGTCCATAGGGCGAGGCCCCTGGCTTGTGATCGCACTGGGCGCAGCCAGCGGGGCAGGAACCGGCGCTCGAGGTAGGCATCTTCGAGGCGGTCGAGGTCGCCAGAAGATGGGAGTTCAGCTGGCACCCGGTACAGTAGGGATCGCGACAGACGGGCACCAGGGTATCTGCCCCAGTGGAGGTCTTCATCCGCGCGTACCCGAGGTAAGGATTGGCTGCCAGACCGTTCTTGAGTGCCGCGTGATGCTGGGACATGAGTGAGCTGGCCATTACGTCTATGGGAAGCTGATGAGGATACCCCAGGTAGCCAGCGGACGTCGAGGTGGGCAATGTGGATCCCGGCTTGAAGGTTCCCAGAGGAAGGTCCTTGATGGCGGGGTCGGTCATCGCGAGGACTCCCGCCGGGCTGTAGGCAGGCTTCGACTGTAACGAGGGGCTACTGGCTGACGGCTGAGACGATGACGGCTCACTGGTAACTGCTGTCCTGGACGACGGGGATTCGCGGGTCGCTTCGCCGTTTGGCGTCGCGGTCTTTCGACCCTGGGGCGTCGCGGCTCTTGTCGACGAGGCGCTTTGATTGCTCGAGCACCTCTTGCTGCCGCTTCCGGGAGTTCGGGCCCTTCCCGATGACGAGTGGCTCGATGGGGCCCGTTGCTGCTCCTCGGGACTGGACGCCTTCTCTCGGCCCAGGCAGGACTCGTAAGGCTTGAAACTGGACTTTACGCTTTCCGATGGCGCCCCGCTTCCTGGCGACGTCTTATCGCGCGACTGATCCGAGGACTTTGACGACTTTACGGATGACTTTTCGTGCGGAGCCAGAAGAGATTTACTGGCTGGCGGATCCGCGCCGATCTGGCTGCATGTCTGTGCCAAGAGAGCAAGTGGACTTTTCTTAGCGTCAAGCTGCAATCAGAAAGAATAAGGAAACACGTCAAATAACCAGTTCAACAGTCGTTGTCTCCTTCGCCGGCTCTAATGCGTCTTCCTGATCTCCATCGAGATCAGATCCAACCTGGGGAAACTGATTCCTATTCGCGAACAGCCTTCAACTCGTAGTCTGTCTGCTCTTAAGAAATCTATGACGAGGTCAGTTACATTCAGCATATATCCCTGTGTAACCTCATTGCATAACTAGCCGATGATTTTTTTTTCTTCATTGCACCGGTCAGACGTGCCAACGTTCACAATGCTGGATGAAAATTATATCGGCACTTCGGAGTGAACACGCTAACCAATCATTTTACATAATGATCTACGGTTTTTATAGCCTTAGCACGAAACAAGCCACGAATTCAAATAAAGCGTATAACATGCAAAAATAACAATATCATTCAAATTAAACGACTTTAAAAAACCAACCTGACACAAAATCAATTTCACGTTATTACCAGTCACGCATTTATTTCTAATTCGATACACGATTCCCCCTCCCCCAATAGTAGGTATATAAAGTAATAAGAATATTTTCGAAACACGTTTCTCGTTCTTTCAACGTCCGAAACGAAAAACAAGTCGCATAACAATCGTTCGTGGATAAAGTCGATGCATTGATTGAAACGAAAAAAAAATCTATTCAAAATATTAAAATAATCAGTGTAAGACTGCTTGGCCATAACGCACGAGCTGTATTGAGCAATCGGCTAAATCCAAAATAATCGCGTTAATCTTGGACTTCGGTAGGGGAGAAATGCCAGAGCGATCGGAATTTTCGATAGCCGCTCGACTTTACCTGGACGTAATCGTGCCAGCAATGTAACGGCAGCGCGTTAATGTCGGCATTTAATATAATGTTATCTCGTTCAACTAATTCTCGTGGGACAGCGTGGCGCGAGTCCAACGTTTTATTCCAGAAGGCAACTAATCACCGGCTACCCGCGGTGCACCGTTGACAGGTATTAATCTAGCTGACTGTAACTCGACAGTTTAATATCAGACGTAGACCGCTGCCATTTTAAGTAAGAGCCGTGTTCGAGTTGCATCCGATGAAAACGGCCCAAGAAAGACGCCATTTAATACAAGGGAGAATGCATTTTTTTTACTTTTTTCTTTTTCAATTAAAAAACACTAATAGAATGAAATTATACGGTTAACGGTATACAGGGTGACCTAACAATTCGGTGGATGGTAAATAATAAATTTTTCAAAATACAATTTAAACATCCTAAGACCAGGGAAGGAGGTGGCTGTGAAAAAACATTTTTTTAAATTCCAACGTTGCTTTTTATAGCATGCAAATTTCTAGTTGCCAAATGACGATTCATCCGATCGTCAATTAATCTTTGAATCGCGCGCCATGCTGCACGTATACAGAAATATGCATTACACCAAGTGAAGTGGACTTGATTTATGTTGGGCATAAATCAGCGTGCAAGCAGAAACCCTGGCAGCGCTCGCTGTCCCCGAAATAGTTTACAGGAGTCGGAATAATGCGATGTAATCGATGCCCAGTCGGCATTGATTGAATGGTGTCATGCAATCTTAATGAACCATTGAAAATACGAACTCGTCCCTCGATTCGAAAGTATCAAATGACTCATCTATGCTCCTTAGGTATTTCTACGTAGAACCTATAAACAACTGCGATACGATCTCTCGACTTCATTCTTATTCCCATCGGGTTTTCGCAAAACATGCACAGGATTTTCAAACCGTCTTTACCTTAGGCGGTAAAGCCTACGACATTCGACATTTCACGACACATCATTACTGCCGATCAAACAATTGCAGGAATTTTTTGACTTATGAGGGATTGTTCAAAATTCAAGATAAAAAAAAACAAGTCTACGTTTGTATGGTCTGACGAAGATTAAAATATAATAGAAGTTAATACTCTTTACAGTCGTAATGAGACATTTTACTATTAGTCTTTGTCTACGATAAAAACGAAGGAAATTAGAAAAAAAAAATTACAATCTAACCAAGTATAAGGATCGATCAGTCCGGCACGATTCACTTTCTTCAAGTATCCAAGTAAAAAGAAAAAAAAAATACCGGTGATTCACCCAAAATCACATCCTCACGTAACCACAGTACGAAACAATGAAAAATCGCTGACTAACCGTAGTGGGCAGAGGTGTAAGATATTCCGGACGGAGATACTGGTTAGCGCTGGAGGTCAGCATTTTAACACGAGCCGTTTGCACTTCACTTTCGCCCACTTCTCACAGCACAAAAGCACGTAGAAATAGGTGAATAAATATATCACTAGGAAACCTATATCCGTGGAGATGATGTCGCAGTGAAGTCACATGAGAACGCTGCCATTCGTGACTTCATAAGAGAGTCACGTTCTCGTTCATATGTATTAGTGGTACAATGTATATTCCTTTTGAGGGAGAAAAAATCCAAAAATAATCACTGCGCGTAACACCGGCAGTATACAAAACCAACGTACATACGTACTTCCTTCGCGGAATGAACCTCTCGACACGAACTCCGAATCGCGACTGCTCCCTACGTCACTTCTGGCTCTCTTCCGTCCCTACCCCAGCTGACTACCCCCACCACTCGACACCTGGGCTTCCCCCACTTCCCTCCCTAACTTCCTTCTTCTCTGTCGGCGCGACATGGTGTCGCTCGTGTCTCGGTGCTCGTTGTCAGTTCGCGCCCTGCCGACACTTTTGCTGCGCGCAACCGACCTGGCCAACGACGTGTCAACTTCATCCGAACCCTGCACCTTCTGACCCCACGCATCCACGTTCACGTATCCCTGGGACAGGATAACTAACATTTGAACGAGTCTCGCCATTTCAATGGTCACTGGTTCAATTATTGTTTATGAATATGAATATAATTTTAGATTATTTATTAGAAAAATGTTTTTACTTTATTTAATAATTTTTTAATAATTATCACTGAAAAATTTTTGAATATATTTCAAAATTTTTTACGTGTGTCAAAATCAAATTTATGTACTTGATACACTTACCATTGATGAAAGCTGCCGGTTTACGTGAAACGAAAAAGGATATGAATTATTTCGAAACTGTTATAAATCCCTTGAACAATTGCGACTTCGGGTTACATTCTTGTTTACCCGATCCTCAGGGTCCTTTGTCGTCGACGAGCGAATACTGGTGGTTCTATTGAGCCGACCGGGGAATACATAAACAATGACGATTTTCTCACAGTGAAACTGTTGAAGTTTCGTATCAAAGAGAGTGAACACTCATACTTTGTATTGAGGTTCGTTCTAGGACCGAAGCTACAGACGGGTAATAATGTCGGCTAAAATAAATAAAATACGTAGCACTGTGTATATCTTTTATTTGCTTTTGAGTAACGGTATAAGTTTACGAGAGGAGAGGAAAAATTTATGAGGACAATAAGAAATAATATTTTACGACGACAATCTCATACTTAATCACTTTAAAATTACCGACGGAGCTCTATTGATTTAAATTTCTCATAACGGCTCACGATAATTAAAAATACAATTACCGTTACTTCGTTCAATAATACTTTTATGTGTCTCTCTCTCTCTCTCTCTCTCTTTCTCTCCCTATCTCTCTCTCTCTCTCTCACTCTATATATATATCTGAAGGGCAGTTTTGGTCTATAAATTCATAAATGTAATTCAAAGCAAAATGAATTAGCCAGCACAAACCATTAAGCAATCGATTCTACGGCTTCTACCCTACTAATTCTCTTTTTTCCCTCTTTTCTCAAGAAAACCCACCACCATTTCTACCTAGTATTCCACGGCACGTTGATGCTCCAAGGGTAGTTGTTAGATACGAGCAATTTCCTTGGGAGAGCATTAGCGGTGTTATTAGCGCTAGTTAGAGGATACGTGTTGGTGAGAGACGAGAGGGCTGTATAATTATCCGACGTTTGCTCGCTGTTCGTTTCTAACAGACGAGAGCGACGTGTTTACGTGGCGCCGAATGAGCGACCGCGCGCCTTGCGTTTTCTCTGGCATCCGCCATCATGCCTTCACCTTAATGGACTGACGAAAGACACGGCACAAGTCAAATAGCTGACTAATATTAATTCTTTAACGCTCCTTGATGATCGTCGTTGATATCCTGTGAGTCATGCGACACGGAATTCCTCCAAGCGTGCGATAGACAATCCAAGCGAATATAATTAAAAAATAATGTTTGAATAAAACTTTTTTTCAATTTTCATTTTGCATGGTTAAAGAAAATTTTTACATCTACCAATAGTAAATTCCAGCTAATTAACGTCGGCACGGCAAGTTCGTGTTGCGGCTACGGATCGATTTTTCCTAGAAATCGTTACGAGCATCGGCGGTTTTCTAATCACGCAATAGCTTTAATTGACATTTAACGGATTTTGACGTTCGGAACGCGAATCTTGGAAAACCCATGACGACTCGCCAAGAGCGTTCAATTTTCCCGTACGCGAACGGTTGACATTGCCAAATGCCGAGGATATAAATAAACACGAGGATACCATAAGGAAAGAAATTGTGTTATTACAAAAAATTAGCATTGTTATTTAATCGTTGGCCAATCCAACCGATACGACGTAGGAGATTGAAAAAGAAAAATAAAAAAAATGACGAAGCAATCATAAATCACAAAGCACTGTCTCCCGGGTTATTCCCTGCCTTAGATCGTTCTCGAGCACGTAAACACGTGAGTCATTAGACCACGAGAAAAGGGAGCATTTAGTTATCAGTTGCCAAATCGAAACGTCATTCCGAGCTGTCAGACTCGAATCGATTCTATTTGTAGCCACGTAAAAGACTGATTGACACCTCGTCATTCCTGAATCAGTCGCGCCACCAAGGTATCTGCCTGATGCCAAAACAATGTCAACGGCTCGTTCGCACTCAGCGCCGAACAAGCCTAACAATGCTCGGAGATGAAAGGTCAACATAGAATTCGAGCAAATCATTCCTCTTGAATTACCGAGTCAGCGCGAGATTCTCGAACATGACAATCGGCCTTTGTTACACGTTCGTCAATTGGTAATACAAACAACTGGTACTGTTTTATAAATATTTTTTCCGCGTGGTTGTTCAACAAACAAAACAGCTTTATACGTATGAAAATCGATTAACGCTGTTACCTTTTATTTTTCCACTTTAAAATTGAATACAACGTGTCCTTGGTTGAACGCTTCCTTTTATTTCTGTCAATTGTAAATCAGACCCATCGATCGGTCCTCTGGACGGATTTACGCCTGCGGAACGTTGGCTGTGTATATTTATTTTTTGTTATTGTCACTGACAGCTCTGACGTAATCACGAATTGACAGCTGTCAATTTTAATTATGAAATTTTAGACTTTACATCGACAGCGAAGTTCATTCTGTACGTTTTTATTACAAACGTACCAGTGGGTACTGTACCAACTGTATACAATTTTTATGATCACTGACGTACTTCCGGTAAAATATTCTACCGTGTCCCATACGAGCGAGTTACATTGGTCGCACATGAATTTCCGTACGATCGAGGTGTGACGTAGTGGCAGACCAACTCGAAACGTACGTTCGCCATTGCCGTTGATGCTGCGTCAACAGTGATAAATGGATTTATATGAATTTTGATGATAAAGCAACACTATCGCATTATGGGGCGGAACGAAATATAAAATATGATGTACGAGTCGAGGGGGATAAGCCGGGAATGTTTGTCAGGGAATAGCAGTGCCAAGGGCGTCCGATGCTCTTTGAGAGTCCCAAGTTTTAGGCAGTATAGGGGCGGGGGGGGGGGGGAGGCGGCACTAGAAATTAGGTAAAGTGTGGAAAAACGGGGTCGAGCCTATTTCTCATGGAGAAATGCGCCAGGGGACAATCAAGGCTGACATTGATGAACGACGTCGCTTAATGGAAGCGAAATAACGATTACCAACGTTGCAAAGCGTAACTTATATAAAAGTTGTATTACGCGTAACCCAACTGCGACCTTCGTTTCTGCAGCATCGCTTGCGAGAAACTGCCCGCACCTTTGATCGCTGTCATTCAGCTGACTTGGCCCGGTACGGGATTCTTGCATCACGTTGTTCGCGATAAAGCCGTAATCGTTCGCTCACATGCGAATGAGCACGCGATTTGAAATTTCCATTTCTTAGAAAAGATGTTATCCCTTGCCGAATTACAGGCTCGTATCCGAACGCGATTTCGAGGTCTGTCGCAATTTTCTTAAATGAATGGTCGATGCTTATCGAGTAATTTGAATTGGCATGAGAGAAGAAATTGAGCGATTTTACGTCATGGGGGTGGGAAAGGGACATAATACATATGTAAAACGGAATACATACGTAAAGCGTAATACATACGTAAAGAGTAGTACGTGCGTTGTGACGGGAATCGATGGGGAGATTGGAATTATGTTCATATTGTACGAGAAATGAACAGGTAGATAGTGGCGAGTTGATGAGAACATTATCGTTATCATATGCTAGGGTAATAACAGCTCATACGGCATACCATAGTATGTACATAGTACCTTAATGATTTATAGGAATTTATCACGCAATTAGGCTTAACACTTATCTCGTACTTTAATTAACGAAATTTATTCGTCCAAGGGCAGCCGTAGCTCAGTGAGCAGCGTCGCAGACCCGAAATACAAAGGTCGTAGGTTCGCGTCTCCTCCACCGAGCGTCACCTCTGGATTTTTCTTTCTAAGAAATATCCAAGTGAATTAAATTTGCGGATCCTTCGCCCAACACCGTTCGGATTCGGTGTCTAATCTCTGCAGGTCCAAAACAGCCCCAGGAATTCTCTGCGTTCCACGAGGCAGTCCTTGATAATCTCTACACCGAATGCCTAAGTTAGCGGCGACTGTGCCGCCATAATTCCCCGTTGATCAACAAGTGCGTTGTTTCGAGGATAGTGATAAGGAAAGACAGAAAAATGGAAACTTTATATCTGTTTCGTAAATGCATGAGATTGGAGCAAATTTATAATTTCCTTGGAACAATAACGTCTGGACGATTTATAATTAGAATTTAAAATTATCAAAACTGTTGGAGGGTATGGGTAATTGATATTGTGAGGAAAAACGATATACCGGGTGACTATGAATTATATAGGGTACGTACATTTATAGAATCCTGTATCGACTTTGTGCCGTATAAGCTACTGACTCAGTAGGGTAACTAGGGTCGCTGTTATAGTGCGAATAATAGAAATGGCGGCTCGAACCGGTCGTCCTCATGAACCGTTCGTAAATCCAGAGTCGCAAGATCTCACGCATTAGGACGAGAGTCCATACATCACTCGCTAAATAACTAACTTATTAGGTAAGAGAGAAGGGGACGACGTAATCTATAGAACGTCCTGCCAGGTTAACCCTTCGGAAATATTTATCGTCTATGATTCTCGCACGCACCGTTACGGCGCCTGCCTGCGTAACAGTAAATTAAATCATTAAATCGCACGAAGAACTGATAAGCCATTGCAGGATTACGGTCAAAGATTGCGCCTGTAATTTCCGTCGAAAATGGTTAACAGTAACTGCCACGACTTGCGGTTAAAATAACCGTTAAGCCATTAAGAGCCTCGTCGAGTGCAGAAACGGTTTCTTTGCTGTACGCGTTTAAAATTTTGCTAACAAATTTTTTTAGACATTAAATTTTCAAAAATTCACATCTCACTTCGCCCTCTTATCCTTCGTTAAATTGTCACGGACAAAGCGAATCACCCATCTCGTCCCGCTACGATCGACCTACAAATAAGGTACCGTCACAGACCTGGTCCAGCATACTCGGAACGAACGATTGTGATAAACTTCTCAGGCATCTGCCTACGTGTGCAGCCACGAGCAGATAATCCAGGTACTTACCGCACAGCGATCAGACCCGGCGTAAACACGATTAGCATAACGTATGGGTAATGAGCTAATCCTGGCACGTCGTCGACTGGCACGAATCGGGTTGCGGTGGGCTAGTGGTTTTCTCTCACCTTAATCTTTTTTTTTTCTTTCTATTCTTTACTTCTCCACTGTCTCTCCTTTCTCTATGCCGATCGTTTTCCTTCCATGCACCCCGAAACGAGATGTTATTTATGGCCAGTCGGTTGCAACTCTGCCGGCGCATTCTGCACAAGGGCTGTACGAAATCGACAGCTGTCGCCCTGCAGCCTCGTGTACGTCTAAACCTTATACACGTATACACCTATATGTATACAGTAGTGTATTAGGATCTACCTCGCCCTTTTCTCTTCATCCATGTTCCGAGGTTAAGTTTGTCGCTCTGTTCCGACATATATATATACGTGTAGATATATATATATATATACACATATAGCGAGCAAAGGGCGTTATTTATGTCCTCTTTGTCGGGCCATCGATAACCACCGTACAGAACCGTGGCGTGGCGTGGCGTGGCCCGTGTAGGTACGCACATAAATAATGCGCGCGCAATTTCCCGTGTAATTGATGGGCCCTTCCATAATGGTGAGTGAGCTGAGCTCTGGATGTTAGCTGGAGCACCCCGCAGGGCGTAAACTCGACAATGCCTTCGTCACGCCACGCATTGTTTGCCTCCGCCGAGAGTTCACCAAGTTGATTTACTATCCTGGGCATGGCCACGGTCGCCGCAGCCACGCAAAGAGCGTGTTCCGAGATTTTCGCCGGAAGATCCTGGACCACCCCCGCCGTGCCTTCTCGTGTACTGTACTCGACCCTGACTCACGGTCGATACGTATAGCCCCGCAATACGTACTCTTGGCTGGCCTTGGAATTTAGACTGGAAAAAAAATTCTTTTCGACTGACCAACAATTATTTACCAAAACTATACCCAGTTCGACGCTGCAGGATTCCAGACGCTTGGTTCGCTTTTTGAAGATTGTCAGCCGTGAAATATTCGATTGTGGGTACGGCTTAAGGACGTAGGCACGTGCGGGGTGGTCCAGTTGACGATTCCGGTGCTTGTATTGAGGCTTGTGCGAAATGGGATAAAATATTAAATCGATAGGTTATGTATCTGTGGATTATTTTTCGATGGCCGATTCGATGCCCGAGATCGATCAGTTATTTGTAATTCTTCTCGTCATCCTTCCGGTCCATCGCCTTGTATAGATATATGTATAACGATCTCTGTCATGTCAGCGAGCGGTACTTTTGTGTCGACCGTCTCGTTTCGTCAGTCGACTGTCGACGTTAGCGATCAAACAAACGCCGGCCCGGCAGACGGGCAGGCTAGATTACGCAGGGTTAACCATCGCGGTGATTTAAATCAATGACGGCGGCGCATCTGCTGGCAGAGATTAATGATTTGCCCGGAGAGAAGAGGGAGGCTGAAACTTACTCCTCGCGGAGATCGGACCGATTAGAAACTAATTTAACGAGGAGCTTTCATCTTGCAATCCAATATCCATTCGGGATCCTTACATCGCGTGTGGGTAGCCACTACCGGTTATTTTGATCGATCGACCAATCCGAGAGTTCCGTGGTCGAACTGTTATTTTTTAATTAAAAAAAAAAATTTTTTAGCATTTCTACTGTCGATACGTATGGACCACCATTGATATTCGGATAATCTATGTATTTATCTAGATACTTATTGTCTTGCGTCATAAAGCAGTGTTTTTTTCGAAATATTTACTTATTTTTGTTATTGGAAATTTTCGTTGGAAATTCTTGAAATTTTTTTTTTCCTTCTTTTCAGAATAAAATAATAAACAAGGAAAAAGGGATCTAAGGTGGAATTATGTAGGACACGTACGAGACGTCACGGGTCTCATGGCTTGTTTACGAGAATGCATGAACCGTGTAGCGGTAGCCCGTAAGGCTGCTATGGGGGTTGCCCTGAAACATCCTGAAACACCCCCGAAGACTATAAACCGTCCGGAAACCATCGCGTCCCCCGTCTGCCTGCTTGTCCGCTTGATGTCACATACGCTCTTTCACGCTTACTGGGAGTTACGAGCTCGTAATTTCAGAACGCTCTTTTATCCGCTTTATCCTGGGCCCGTTTGGCCATCTCACATCCTGCACTAGAAACAGCCACCTCTGGCGACAAAGTTGAAGTTACGACGCGGGTAAACTCACAAAAGCTTTTTACAAAACTGTTAGCTGTTTCGCCGTTGGGATGCGAATAATTTGTGGCTTGGTACTCACCATATATATATATATATATATATATATATATATATATATATATAACGGATGACTCGAATACACGGCTTTATCTCATAAGCGACTCGTTATCATTCTCCCTATATTCTCTCTTCCGCAAGCTGCAGATTTTCAATTTCATCTTATACCTGGATCTACAAACTTTCACCCATGCTCATCGACGGCTTCCATGAAAATTCGCATAAATATAAATTAACCAAAATACTTCATCGTTATATATATTTTATAATCGACCATTTTTCACGTTCGAGAAATAAATTACGTGGAATTCATGAAAAATTATATTTACCTAGATACGAAAGAAAAATCGTTACGGGTGTCAATTACGATTTTTAGCACAAAAGGAATGTGTCAAGTAAATCGGCCGAGAGAGAACGCACCTGCGGTATATTTAGGGAAAGAGATTTGCAGTGGATATCCGGAAAGGAAGGCTGTCCAAACAGCAAACTCCTGTTAACAAAAAGAGAGTGGCCGTCCGTGTATAATGAGCGAAGGAAGCAGCTGCCATATGCCGGGTCGGATAGAAAAGCCGAAAGGAGAGTACATAGAGAACGCGAAGAATGCGTACAGTTGGTAGCACTGGGTACCAATTTACTACACACTATAGATATATCCAATAGGGATGCTAAGGTCACTGAGTGGTGAAACCCTGACGAATGGAGTTAATGTCTAAAGTGTCAATGTGAAATATTTGAGTGGTGAACCCATGTAGGGAGGGGCGTGACTTGGGGTCCGTATATATATAGGGTAGCCAAAAAGGAAGCACAAGTTAGCTTTGTGCACGGCATAAAGGAGCCATTATATTCACGACTGAATTTATTGGGTCAGTTCTGCAATTCTGAAGCACTTCAAAATCGAAGTGTATATGGGGAGGATTTGACAATGGCGGATTAACGTTACTACCCCGTAATCCAAGCGTCGAGTTAATACTTTAATTCGGAATGACTAATCGAGCACGGAGACGTTTATCGCGGCCGTTTATCAAGGACCTCTACCATGGATTACAGTATTCTGCGTTCGCGTTACAATTTCGACTTGCTTTCCTAATGACGCAATCGACATACCACTGTGTCTTATCTGTCGTCACTTTTATAAATAGATATAAGTATCTTCAAAGCTATATATGTATATATATATGTATATATATATATATATTGTACACATGGGGAAAATACTTATTGACTGTTAAGAAAATGAAATAGTCTTGTAGCCTATCAGTAAGGGATGCTGCGGATACAAGGGCTGAAAGTGCTTAGTGTATTTTCTCTGTCTCCTCTGCAATTCCACGCAGCTGCTGTATCCGGCTTTCTTCGACAGTTACATAATAATCCTCTTAACCAGCAATTTTCACCACGTGTCACATTCACGCTTGCTTACTTTACACACGTGAGATTAAACCTTTGTTCGTCCTTTTCTCGCATCCCTGTACTTCCCCGTTACGATAAGGAAAGCCGTCGGTTTAATCAAGAGGAATTGTCGTGATAAGATATTTTTACTTTTTTTTATCCTTATTACGTCATAACGTACCTCATTGTAGTCTGGAACAAAGTACCACCCGTGTAATTACAGGAAAGACAACGGGTTCGATAACTACAGTTGGGTCTAAGGCTGCGATCCTTTGTGTCAGCTTATTACGCAACCCAGTGGACTATGGAAGTGCGAAAGGCGCCTCGTCATTGGCATACTATACCGGGTGGTACCAAACGAAATTTCTATGATATATTAAAGCGGGTTGTAACGTATGATTAATTAGTTTGGTGTTTAAGTTTTATTATTTTTCATGGTCCGACCGTAGATGGGATCATTATTAATTGGTAGTTCGCGTGAATTTTTCGTTTCAATTACCGATTACGGTTAATTGTGTTTAAAGGTGTCACCCGGTATATACGTGGGTTCTGGTAATCGCGTTGATGCTATATGTTAGAAAAGTGCCCCACTTTTCCAAGAGCGGCGACCCCGCCGAGGCCTTTTTGACTAATCGCTTCTTTGAAACGTATTTAATGCCGACGATGAGTGATGGTTGGCTGCGTTCATTCGCTTGGAAATTACCCGAGAAAATTATTATCATAAAATTTCTTATTAACATTTCCGCGCAATCACTTTAATCTTTTAGCAGTGGGAAATAGGCAAGATCGATCAATCCTCACGGACGTTCAGAGGTTATTCATAAATCATCGAAATCGAACGGTACGAGAGAGCTTTGATTTTGGTTGTTCAGAGATTAATTATATATATCTTTTATTTTTTTTTTAGGTCAATAAATAATACGCGTATATAGTGATACTCGGATGTTAATAAATAATAATAATAATCAACCTAGAAAAAATTAGAATTATTCACATTTACCAAAGTACCTTTGGGGTACCGACCGGCGAGCGTCGCGACGTCCCGCGTCGTTGATTTCCACCGGTGGCGAATGATCTTGAAAAGAAATATATATTATTCCAAGAATTTTGTCTGATCGGAGGTAAAAGGAGAATTATCGCGTCGCGGCGCCGTTGTCATCCCGTTGGTTTAGCACCGCCCAGAATTACAAGAAGCCCAGCATCAACGGCTGGACCATCCTCAAACATACGGTTGCTATTTGCGCTGTCAGTTAGCGCCGGGTGCTACTGTGTGCATAGGCCATCCCTGACTGGCAATAGCTGGCGTAAATAAAGTAGCTGCGGCTGCTAACTACGCTAAGTGTCCCCCCAATCTGTGTGCGTTGCCCATTAGCGTTTCGAGGGAGCAATCACGGGACGCCACCATTCGGAAGCTCGAAGCAACATACGCGTGGTCCTAAACAAGCAACACCAATCCGATTGCTGGCCATATCGGTAGAGCCAGCCAGCCAGTCAATCAGCCAGTCAGCCGGTCGACCAGTTCAGCCATGGTCCAGAAGTCCAGCCTCTTGTGCTCCAAAGATTCATCCCGCAGATCGCAACTGGGACCACCCTTGAGTTTCGGAGGGCGAAAATAGGTGTCCGTAATATATACATATATACATATATATATATATATATGCACGGGTGGTACTCGTGGGAAAGATCGTGGGAATAATCGTGATCTGGTCTCAGCTCGTAGATCAGCCACATAGATCTTCCTGGAAAGATATCCCAGGAACGTTACTTTGCGTCTGGAAGCTCGTAAAGAGGCACGAAAATAGAAAAGAGAAATAAACCACATTGCGTCTAGACTCCTAGACTATACGAAATTAATTTTAAACAATAATAAATCGCCCCCCGGGTCCTACAATATAGACACAATTAGTACGATCATAAAACTCCATCCAGTGGTTCCATTGAGGATGGGCGTGAGGGGCGTAACGAAAGTCTCCAAGTTGGTCCAGGACGTAGTATACGTGTATCTGCAATTACCGAGGAGTACGTACGGCAATTTAATTTTCCGTAGGTTCGGTCACGCGATCCAGACGTGTGTTCCTTGCACAAAACACCAGCCCTTTGCTTTATTACCTGCATTTTAAAATTTCGCCATTTTACACGTGTATATATGTATACACGGTGTATCTCGGGAAATTACAGCATCCAATTTTTATCGCCAAAAATCCACTTGAAATCGTTGGAGGAAATGATATAAACCAATTTCATTGGCGGCTAATAAAGCCGAACCTCCCCTGCAGGCACTTGAAACAACAAGCCGCGTTTCGAAGGAAACGTTTTTATGTCCCGCTGGAAAAGCTTGACGCAGCAACCGGATCCTATTGCGTTACCTATACAGGACTATTTCGCAGTTAGATTAATGCCTATCCGCATAGCGCGTAAAGCCTGTGCACAGATACGATCGTGAATCCCAAGTGCGTTTTAAAGGCCGCGAACGATCCTGCATTTAAATGGCGGGCGACAGGTTCGTGGATAGGCCTTGATGTAGGCTCAACCGTAAAGTGGAACATTTGGAGTCGCAGTGCGAGATGGGTAACTATACGTTTGAACTAGGCGCGCAGGTTGACGCCATTAAATTTACTGTCTTCGGTGAAGCTCACGATCAGCGCCTTGGAGACCTCGGGGCTATTCCAAGCGAGCGGTAAATCTGCGGGCTGTCAGGGCCGGGAGGTGCGACATATCTTATCGTAAACGTCTCATAACGGCGTCGCGGCAGTAACAACGCGTGACACACGGCCAATGTTAAAGCTGCGGCCCGTAGAAGGCCGCGGCTCGTAAACCTCGACTTGTTTCTCTGCAGCCTCTCTCTCTCTCTCTCTCTCTCTCTCTCTCTCTTTCTCTTTCTCTACCGTATGTACCCTTTCGTAGGTAAGAGGGGTAGTAGGGGATGGGACCGCCTTGCAGAGAGAGTCTAGCTCATTTATGACGTCACGGGGCCCGATCCGACTCGACGCTGTCACAATCATGCCGCGGCCATAAAGTAAACATACGACATCAAAGGGCCGCCATGCTAGGACCGTTTGCTTCAATCATGCGCATACGCACTGCGTATGTTTCTATGCAAGTTCGCTTGGTAAGAAATCATTTGCGTTTCCGTTTTGATTATGGAAGTTAAAAATGGTCTTTGGTACGTTATCATAGTGACGTGGGATTCCATGGACCACAGCATCCCTGTCAGAGATTTGCTCTCTATTGGTGTATCGTACTCGGACGTTTGTATTGCGGATAAATATTTGTCGAGATTAGGGGTAGCTACCCTTATCGTAACCACAGGGAGTAATGTACGGGTGAAATTCTCTGGTGTCAAAGTCTTGGGGCCGGCGATGGTATCGATTTTCATCCCGATCGTCGAACGGTCCATGGGATCATTCTTCGACGCAGCATCCTGGCGCCGTGAAGAAAATTAGACGGTCCATTATACCGTTAGAGACTGGAGATAATGGTGCGGTCTTGTGGTCCTGCTATTTAGGGGTTCGACGCTATTTATTTATTAGGTGCGTCGCGGCGGCGGGACGGATGGGAATCATCTGCGGCAATTAGACACGGCGGCACGATTGTTTGTTTGGCGGCACTTTGGGAGTATTTTTTAAATTGCTGGCTTGACTGACTGACGCTACTCACTTTGGTCCCGCCTTTATGGACCCTGGACCACGGGGAGGCTGTACGTTCGATCGGTTAGGACTAACGCTAACTAAACACCATCATTTTAGAAAGTTCTTCGACTCTACCTTTTCTTACCTACAGGGTGGTACTTACTTCCTTGGTGATTAGACCTACCACGATTTTACGTGTCTGTTGGCAGATACAAAATTTTAGATGAAAGATGCTGTTTTATTTTTAGACTCGATAGAAAAGTAATGGTCTTTCAGGCTTTGAGTAATTATTATTACGAAAATTTGCTATAACCGCTACGATAGTCGATTAAATTGTGTTTTGGTATTTTTATGAATTTTTTTTATCATTCAAGGAAACCTGAATGTCTCGTAAAGATTCTTAGTGGTTCGTTGTATCGCGAATAAAAATCAATTTTATATATTTCGACGATACTGACGCAAATATATCGTATTATAAAAATAAAAATTAATGTTGTTAATATCCGTGTAGTTTGTGTTTTTCGAATAAAATAATTCAGCATTTTATAGGCGCGGCTCGAACAGCCGATCGATAAAATTGATTTTGTTGTAATTCGTAAAAATAAATGAATTTCGAAATTTTTCATAAAAACACGTTCATATACAGTCGTGGTATCAGCTGTATACACGGGAGAGGAATATATTTGCCTTATAGTGGCTTTAAAGCATTAATCGCAGCCTATGGTACAGTGTAAATAGAAATCATAACCAGCAAGTCCCGTAAAGTCACACGAGGCATAAATTACGAAGTGCGTGACAGTTCGTGAAATTAACTCTATGACAATTAATGTACGTCACTGTAACATTACATTGTCATCCAGAATAGACCTCGAAAATAATTACAGTGTCAAAGCTAATAAAATTAATACAATTAAATGTTCCATGCTTTGCGGCTACATTGGGATACTTAGTTGATACAAACCACGCGAAAACATCAACTACGTAAAATATTGCAAGAAAAAGACGCAAAAGTGTATCATGGCTCAACACGATTCTTTACCATTAATTCAGGGTCAAAAATCAAACTTGAGAATATTCAAAGTCAGAGTTACAATGAAAAATTTAATAACTTAAAGTATTCGTAAGATTAAGTAGCCCCGCACACGCATGTCTATATATTACCTAATTTTAGACGTATACGAAAAAAAAAGTAAATTTAATTATACATTAATTATACATTCTTTTTTTCCCCCTAAATCCAGAGACAGTAACGAGTCACGATTTAGATGCTTGTAATGCGATAATCTTAACATTCCAAAAGGTAAAACAAACGACAGTCAAACACGAACAAATTGGCGTAACGTGAATAGACAACATCTGTAAATAGCGGTGGCAGCTCAATTTGTGGAAAATACATATTACAACGATGTCACGTAGCAGAATTATTTTTAAATCCTATCAGAAACTATAGAACTCCCCGAGAACTACTGAAAAAGCCTATTGTCGAATAATTTTTGCGACATTTTTAAGAAAACGGAAGCCCGTTATTAGGATATAAATCGTGAGGCAATTGCTTCACTTGTTAGAATATAACATAACGCGACAGGATTTCATTAAGCGAGTATATATATATTTATGCGGGTGTAAAATGCATAGACGTAATCGTGATTCTGGATAACCCCGTGATTTATCTGCGACAGGTTGCAGCTAGTGCGGATGGATTATCGTTCTGATTGCAAAGTATAAAATAATTAGGGATGGAAACAGCAACCATCAATCATGAGGCAGCGATGGCCGCTTGTCAGGTACCGTTCATTCATCATACTCGCTCGGCCATCACCCTCGTATTCCCATCGCGTCAGCTCTACGTTATCGTTCCTACGACATACGTAATCGTATATAGCTGCTAATCAGTAATTGCATTGCTCCGGTTAAAGATAACGCTGTTAAAATATTAAACGTATTAATACTTTGTTCGATTGGTGTCTGACTGTTAGTGAAATACGATTTTGCATCGGATAGGCAAAAGGTATTCATTAACCGTGCGCTATAAAATGAATATAAATAGCCAGTCGATATGCCTGTACAACGAATAGCATTGTAGGATAGCACGTATAATCAGTTGTGCAGGAAAACTAAATGACTGAACTTTCCAGTACGGCTTTTCGCATGGTTCGACCGCGCGAGCATTTCAATTGCACCGGTAAACGCGTAGACGCATTTCTGCTTAAGGTAATCCAGTTCGTCTGTAACGGTTAAAGTGGCTGGGTAACGAAGTGAAACTTGTGGATGCGTTCTAACAGGACCTAAGCACCAAGAGACCGCAATAAGGTACCAGGATAATAAAGCGAGAGAAAGCATTCTTGGTCCCGACGAATATGGAAAAACATTTTAAAAGAATATTTAGATACAGTCATTTCCGGTGCCCCTTTGGATAGTTTGGAAGTGACGAAATAATAGTGGAACCCTCAGGCAGTCCATTGTTAATGAAATTGAGTAGTGTTTCCTGGGGATAGAAAAAAAAAAAATATTCATTATACGGACGTTATTTATCTGGCAGCAAGGGCGTGAGAGTAGATTAAATAGTTAGGGATGTTTTAGCCTTGATTAAATTAACTGTACCACCTTCGTTTGGATACCTGTCGACTCCCCTGAGTGCCACCATGGGGGAAATAGGACACGGCTGGATGTGCACACACAGGGTGTCCCGTGCCCCATCGCTGCTATTTATTGCCACCATAAACCCTCTATTTTTCTATTGTCATCGAGTGACAGCTTGTCTAAACACTCTAAATATCCAGGCTTGGTTCGTGGGATCCTTTTGTGACCGGTTCGCACGTTCGGTTTTCCTCACAATGCTACGAGAAACCACTTTATAAATTGGCCCTCTTTTCCGACACCTCAACACTCGAGGGTGTCCCAGTCGTAAAAGTTGAAAGCCCGCCTTTCTAGTTTTCTACCTGTTTTTCTCCTTTAACGTTTTTACTTTTTCTTTTCTGGTAAATATATATATACGTATATTCAGTGTCACTTGCGATAAGTTCATTCGTGTAATCAGGTAGAAATTTTCATTGGTGAATGAAACGAACGCTATTAATTTTTCTATTTAAATTATGTACTTGTTAATATCCTGGAACAAAGATCCTTGATCAAGTATAGGTATTTCCATGTTCTGGTCCAATGGTATCAGGGTATAGAGATTCTGTAGTTTTTATCTAAAGTGTTTTTTATTACTGAAAGATTGGACGTTTGAGATGGGTAACTCGACATGAATAATTTAGTACGTTCGTCACAATGGAAGAAATTTACCTTCTCCGTGGTCAGCAGCATCCATTGCCCGTTAACCTCAAAGTTGGTACTTGTCAGCGCTTGAAATATTGGCTTCCCTGCGGAGACGAAAGTAACTCTGCAAAAGAAATTGGGCCAGCCATTCGCTTTCTATAACCCCGCTTGTAAATTTCGGAAGTGCCAGACTGGGTGGGTAAGAGAACAAGCCACGTGAGAAACATGAATACTTACAGGTTAGGTACGTCCAGCGTTGCATCGAGACACCTGAATCCTGCAGCGTTACCAATTCTGCAAGGAGGGTTCGCTACTTTAGTACGGGTTACACCGTTAAACTCTATATGCCAGAAGTAAACAAGGATTTCCGATAAACTCGCGCGGTTAGGTACCTTTGGCGTCGAGACGCCGATAAACGAGTCGCCATAAAGCAGACATCGATAGGTACTAACGGCTTACGGCCGAAGAATTTATAGGTTCTCTGTTTTACTTTCCGGGCGAAGGTAAAATGAACGATGTGTCCGTCCGACTCTCTACCCTTCCCTTTTTAATTTTCCCTTGTTTCTCCCTTTTCATGAAAAACCCTCTCTGTGTGGCTCCTTCGCGTTAGCGTCCTCAATGGCGTGACTAGAAACAACGAGCACCCTGAATAATTGCAACGTGCATATACGAACCTGCGGGAAATTCTTTCCACGAAGAAACTGCAAATGGCGGCCTTTTGGTTACGTAACGTCGGCGCACCTGCACTCGAACAAGAAGTATTGGCTACATCCATCCTTCCGTATGTGTCTGTCTGTCTCTTCCTCTGTCCATCCAATCGTTGGCATTCCAAATCATTCCTGATTCTGAGTTCGCGGACGCGTGTGGTGAATGATACATTATTTCCCATGTGAATGTTTCTTTACGGCGTAATGGGCGATAAATAACATAAATTAATGCCTTATTCCAGACATGTCGGTTATTTATGCCCCGGAATAACTTTATCCCGGCGCGTGATTACCAGCAGGCACGCAGCCCTACGTTTTACTCGTTTCTCTTATACTAACGGAACGAGAGTGCTCCATTCGCGTACCTACGCATATCGAGAGACACGTAGAGAACGATGCGAGACGAGGACGAATGTCGTGGCGCGTTCTTTGCCAATATAGGCAAATATCCCGCTGTTTATCTCGGCACTAACCTAAGAAACTTGAGAAACTGTTCGAGTGATCGTACGAGGCATCCGCGTGTTGCTCGGTAAGTAGCTGACGCGAGTGAAACGACGGCCATATTTTATGCACTTTATAACTCTCTACCTCAAATCCCGATAAGCACTGATATATTAATTAAAGTATTAGTCCTTAAATACTCCAGAGGCAAGCGTATAGCGCGAAGACAAAATCCCACGTAAATGTCAATTGGCCCAAAGTATCACGATTAAACGTTGTTAGAATGAGACACCAGATGGCGCTAGCAGAGGCTGTTCTCGACTCGGTCGGTAAAGTCGCACGTTTTCGGGAACCGCGTCGAGTCGGTAGCAGCTATCTTGACTTGAGGACTCGTGAGGTGGGGATTGGAGGTAACTAAAGAAACAGAAGAAGGGGAATCCCCCCACTTGGTGAATTATGGACTCGACAGGCCGATGCGGACGCCGCAACATTAATTGGGACTATCGCCCAAACGAACACATGTCGGATCTCCGGTTCTCGTGGCAGGAATGGTGCGATGGGAGATGAAGGAAGGAAAGAAAGAAAAAAAAAAAAAAGAGTAGGGCGATGGAAGACGGGAATTGAAACAAGTCTGTTCTTTCATTAATCAACGATTAAGCCAGGCTTGGACTTTATGAATTATTATGATACCACATCTCATGACATCGCCATCAGTCATGACCTGGCGTGTATCTCGGTAACTATCTCCGGGCTGCCTGGCGGACGTGTTTACATTTATCTCCGTCATCTTTTCAACGCGTTTGATTTATTTCTCGCGCATTATCATCTGGCACTTTGACATTTTGTTTAAACGGATAAGCCCGGTTAATGTTTTTCGTCTCAAGTGCCGCGCGAGGTACGTTCGTTGCTTTTTGAAAACCTCGTGCCACGATTAGATTTCTTCGTGCGCTTAAACCCCGGACATCTTTCAGATCGTATCAAGCAATTACCTCAATGCGTAACCATCTGACAGCGCTGATATCAGATAAAGGAATCTTACCCGGTCTCTAGATCTTAAAAAAAAAGTCTACTTCTTTTCCACCCCTATGCCATTCCACCCTTTGTAGGATCCTCTTACAAAGACTATCGCCACTGACGATCTCCCTAGTGTCTAAAAAAAATATTTCACACGTCAATATGACGTTTACGAGCTGCCACGTCAATCCCGTTCTAATATTTCGTTCTCAAATAAGCTTTCCGCGTATGACTTTGTAGGATTAATGGATGGAAATACGATCAACTCAGTCAGCCGTATGTAGAACGAGTATGACGTTTTACATCAATCACGCGTTACTTCATTGATCAATGATAATGATATGATTAACGTGTTTTTAGTTATTATTATTTGGCAATAGTTTAGTTCACTGCTTGGTCCGATAATGTCACACAAAACTGACGCGCGCTTACGATAGATTTCTAATTCTACGTTTCATTAAAATCGTGTGTATTGAATATGATTATATATATCTACCAATTTATATATATACCTATATAATCAAATTCAATTCCAGCTCTCGAGCAATGAACATAATATCGTATCCATAAGTATATAATAATGATAGGCCACTGGTTCGTATTTTCAAAAGTTTAAGTAAATCCTATCCAACTCTTGTCTCTAAGGAATTTCCCGTAGGTGTCTGTAAGCGCATAACTTCACCGCTCGAGTCACGCCGGCCAAGCCGAAAATAGTGTTGCTCTAATCTTCGGTTCGATGTTCCTAATTGAATTTATGTAGCCTTTATTTTGCATTTAATGTTTCCGGCCTAATCCGTGATAAATCTGTCGGCATTAATAATCGTAACCGTAAGTTACTACGATAGGAACGAGCTAATAAAAGCATTGTACAAAATTAATGCCAAACGGATTAATGCTAATCAAGAATAAATTACATTCGTAGACCAGCAGGTATATATACAAATAAACTTTCCACATAAATCCGTTAATATATTACGATACTGCAATACGCGCCACAGGCATACGACATCCACATAAAAATATATTCGACTCGTATAATGATTTCCATTTATATACAATCCCTGCATTTTCATCGCACAACCTATTACACTCCCTGTACGTGCTTATTTAATTTTGACATATAAAAAAAAGAAATTTAATACGTAAACCCAGACTGTCGAAAAAAATGCTACTGCATACGTTACTGTATATTTAACACGACTTTTAGCCTCGATATATTTCAGGATCAAGTTGTCGAATGTATTACAAGCTTGATAACTCCATGTCGCCGTACGGTTATCAGTGGTTTTCATGACCGTAGGTATACACGCGAGTTTAACTGTTTACGCGATAAACCATTCCAGAAACCATATAAGCAACTGTTTATCGCTTTTGACTTCTGGCTCTTACCGATATATACATATATACAGGCCGTTAAGTTACTTAGTAACACAACCAGCCAGTAACTTAACCTCGAACCACAAGAAGTTCTATACTTTAAGCCAAACCCAATAGCCATGCACTGACAGCTCCGTATAGCCAAGTGATAAGATAGAAAGTATACAATATCGTAATTCAGGTATTACTTGCTAATATAAATAATACATACGTCCACCTATGAAAACTTTCTATTAAAAGGATCGTATAACCTTTTAAAATTTATTACGTAGGAAAGTTAAAAAAATATCCTCACTGATATTATCCGTACAAAACCTGGCTTCGAGAGGTTGTTGGATCTGGATGACCGAGTGATAACAATAATTGCTTGTGGCATACGTAGACAATTGACAGGTGAGAAATCAAATACCTATGATACGTGATAACATAAAGGACACTTGACATTGTCAAACAGCATGAAACCATGTTGGTATGAGATTATTATAAAAAAATTATATCAATTTAATATGATATATCAGATAATAATTATGAGACCCAATCAACAGATAAAGAAGAAATTTATAAATTGACAGTATCACGCGACCACGTGTCGGTCTCATTCATAATTCTTGATAACCAGTCTTCTTCTGAGCTGATTTTCCAAAGGATTTCGAAAAGTCTCGATTGAATCGTTTCGTCCTTCCGGTACCCAAACGACTTCTATAGGTTCAATTGGCTTTCGTGCCACATGTCCCACGTATGATATTTAGGAGGCTGGATCATCTCAGGGCGTTGCTTATTTACTCAAGTCCTCCAGCTGATCTATAGCCTCGCTGCTGGACGTTGTCGGTCTCCTTTGATCTGACCGCCACACAGAGACAAGAGATAACCTCGGCTCCGATCAACAACTCTTATACCGAGTCTCTGGCAACATGCTCGTACTACACGGGCGAAGCAATGCGCCCGGCGGCCTCTGGCCTCAGCGTGGCAGCATGCACGCGGTCGTATAATACATATGGTGCAGCCCGGGGCTATACGAGAATTAAATGACGGTTATTGCCCAACGAAACGCACGCTGGAAGTTTATCATTGAATGGAGGCTTGTTAACATGCGTGCTTACCGTAAGATTACGCGCGATGTCCCTTTCGAGTTATGTTACCTATGGTATCACGTGTGTACATATGAGTGTGTGTTAGGTCATAATATAAAAATTCTTATAAGCCCGTAATGGTCATACATAAAGTTAATATTATTCAGGTGTAAAATTTTACGAATGAAATAATTAATTTTTAAAAACCGGAAGTCACCGTTCGATGACTGTCGTAAATGGCAACCCGCACCCGAGGCGATTTTAATAATTATACAGACCGACGGGTATGTTAAATTTTTTATTATTATTTATTTACCGGTCTACTACTATTCGTACGCGTCTTGTCGATCTGGACCGGTATACGCTCTATTTAACCTTGCGTAACGGTATCGTATCTGGTATACGTGTAGGAGTAGGTATAGGTATACGAATGGCGTATAAGGGTCGGATGCTCGCTATTCCATCGAATGGGTGCACGTGAAATAATGCAAACGATGCAAGGCGACCGCAGCAGTTACGTCGAACAGATTGTAGCCGCATCAGAGTGGGGGAGTAAGGGTACCGCGGTTCTGCCGAATCGACCAAAGCTCTGGAATTCGCGAAGCCACCAGCGGCCGCTGGCTGCCAGCAATGGAAATGGACTCAGTCGAATGGCTACGCAAGTGGTCCAGCATTCCGACATCGAATCGGGTAGTTTGAACGTTAACGCATACTGACGGACCGCAAGTATAGCTGAATACGTATCTCGTATGGGCGCATACCGCATTGCTAACATTGGATCATTTTGGAGCTCGTGCATGTCCATGTATACCGAAGCGTGCAGCGCTATAACCGTGGAGGATGAAATCTACGCTGTAACCTGGCACGTGCCTTTCCATCGTGACCATCCTGAATCTTTCCGAAGTTAATGTTGGTATGAGCCTTGGAGATTGCAATGCTCGCATTGGATTCTACGGGAAATTCAAGCCACGCGAATTCGCAGTGAGCTGCCCGCTAAAATAAGAGACGAGTATCGAGCGCAGTGGCGAGCGTTGGTATCGGTCCTAAAAATCATGAAAAATAATTTTGAAAAAAAATCGTCACCCGGTAGTAACATTTTTTTCTGATCATCTATTTTTTCATTCTCAACGTTTAGCCTTGAATTTCCCTGGGACATCGGAGCTACCTTGTGATCTTGGAATTATTTGTTACTCGGTGCAATATATATACATATATGTCTATAAAGGTATATACAGGGTGTATCCCAACGGAGAACGAGGCAGAACGAGGCAGAACGAGGTGGATGAGCCGGAATGGCGAACGTTCGCGTCGACAGTGAATTTCGGGTGAATTTCGGGTGGCGACGAGAGCTTTCGGCGGCATCGCGGCATTTATCCGACACAGAGGTGGGAGGCGGGACGGCGGTTCCGATACACAGAGAGCCGCATTGTTTGTCGCAAGGCATTCCCCGCTGTCGTGCTGTCACCGGAAACATTCATTACGGCGCGTCGCCCGCTAGGAATCGCTAATGTATTCTACGGGACGGCGATGCTTCGTGGTCCGATGCTTCGAGGAATCGGGATTTCATATCGGCAAAAAGGCGGCGGCTACTCGATGTTACACAAGAGGATGGAATGGACAGGGGAGACGTGGGGCGGCGGGGGGTTGGGGTGGTGGTCAGCCAGGGAGACTTTGGTCGGATTCCTCGTTAGTGTGGCTCCTCGCGTAGAGGAATTCCCCAGGTCCTCCATACCTCGTCTTCTTATTCTTGCTTGGTCTCGTGTACCTTCGCTTGGATCTTTATACATACCCTTTGCCGACGTTCCTCGTCTCTTTCACTTCCTCCTTGTAGCTGCTCAAATAATACGTGTACGTATATCGAAAAGCAATTTTCTTTGAGTAAATTCCCGGATTCCATATATATACATACCCGCTTAAGTTCAGTCGTTCGATACAGTGACGTATGCATATACACTATACATACAGTGCGCCAATTTACCTCTGTTTACATTGTACGAGAAAGAAGCCTCTACGGTACAAAGTGGCTAAATTGTAGCCAGGCAAATGTTAGACGCAACTTAAAGGCTTATTGCTTCCGCGAAAGGTAAGAGCATATAAACGTAAGAAGGTTAAATTTTCGTAGAAAGCATAACGCCTGGGCTTAACTGATAGTTTTACGAGTAGGCGCGGAACGACTAGCGATACCGATTTCCATCGCCCTGCATGAAAATGACCATAATTACACGTCGCGTCCCTTGCATTACGAGCTATCCCTGTCACGTGGCTCTTGGCACTGTCCCCAGGTAATTATTAGCCAGGTGGGAAGCCTCGTGTTTTATATATCGATTTAATCTAGGAAGAGTATACGTGTGTTCGTAAGAGAGAGACGGACGAGGCAGGAGTGGCGAGGACGCAAGAGCAGTCGTTACGCGGCAGAATAAGTATACAGAGTGCAAAGGCGAAGTGCACACATCGGTACCCCGACTGTGTAATTCGAGAGTAATTCTCCGAGTCGTATAACCAGGCTGCAGGTAATGCAGTTCCTATGGGGAGGGAGAGAGAGAGAGAGAGAGAGAGAGAGAGAGAGAGAGAGAGGCAGGTAACGCAGGTAGACAGGAGGTAGAGTGCATCACCGAACCGGGCTCGTTTCATTTAATTGGTCGTTCGTCGTTTTACGAGGTTTCGACTGAGACTACGAGAAGATTCGTTGCACGTAAAAGATGGCGGCGCTGGCAGCCACCGTTAAAATATTTCAATGCAGGTTGAACTCGCGTGTTACGAGACGATGCTGGCGCAGTGGCGAGTCGCTGGTGGAGGTGTGGTGTGTTTGGGTTAGGTTTGAAAAGAAAATATATATATGTATTTACACTGCAGGAAGTTCTTTACGATCACGGCCGACGGGAACGTTTCCCCTTGGCAGAGAAACGTACTTGGGAAGAGGATGGACCTCTGGAGCTATGTAATTGGCAGACGAAACGGAAAGTCGAATATTGGGATGTACCGTTGCCGCTGGGCTTAAGGACTATGCGCGTGTTCCGCGAATGAGATAGGAGCAATAAATGCTCGTCGAGTAAATCAGGATGAAGCGCCATCGAGGAGCGCGTAATGGCCGCATTAAGTGAATAACTCACGGGTTGCAGTGTCGGGGAGGGGCGGGTGCGGCGAGGTGCTAGTGTCCGACTGTTAGGAACTGTTAGGGGTGATAGCGGCACCATCAAACAACTTTACGGCGTTAAGTGCGACCAAACGGCAGACAGACGCATTACCAACCTAATTCTCAGCGAGCGTCAGCAGACGCCCGTAGGGCCCGGTTTTGTATGGCTGATGAAATTCGACGGGAGGTATGTATATGTAAAGTGAAGAGTGATTTTTATTGGTCGGTTTGAAGGTGGTTTGACATTTTTTTTTCGTGGGTTTTTTCTGTACTTTTTTTTTATCTCGAGGAGTACTCCGTAGGGTCATCTTCTTGGATTCTTCCTTCCTTCCCTTTTCGATACCCCCTCGGTAGTTTATTAGGGGGTATGGTCAGGGCCGGGCGAAAGATAGTGGGAAAACAAGCGTAAGAGCGTAGGACCGAGGAATATATTTATAGCTGCTCGAGCTATTAAGATAATTTATCGGGGCCATTACTGAACAAACGAGGGCATTAATCTATTCTAGCTTCATAAAGTGAACTTCACCGGCGATTTTGTAGCTGCGAGCCAAACGAGCACTTCGGAATAAATTGATGGATCCTGTGGCCTCGGAGGACCCTGGTAAATTGCTCATAAATTTTTATTTATTCCGCCGCAAATAATACGACGGCTACGTCGTGACGATTACTCTCCATTAATATTGTCACTCCGTACGAAACCGACGAGACAGTCGACACCCATTACAGGGGCTAATGGAGTAAGATCCGATAAAGCTGGTCCAGCTCGAACTGAGGTTGCTCTTGGTCAATTATGTAATTATGTTATTATTTTTTAATAACCGTAATTCAATGTTTGTATATTTATTATTGACGTTGGTATGGTAATAGGTAAAAAAAATACGTAGAAATAAATGCTGTCTACCTTGCTGATGAGGATCCTGATGAACCCTGGTGACGTGATGGGTGTCTGGTAGCGGTCCAGAGAGGCATTGATCAAAGCAGCAATTACTGTCATCGTAATATTACTAGGAGCGTTACTCACACGAGCCAGGGCTGCAGCATCCCTTGCGAACGTTGGTTACAGACGTTTAAAACGTTACAGCTCGTAAACGGGCGGAGTAAGCCCGGTAATGATTTCCCGGAACCACGTTTGATCTGGTGCTCGGTATTAGTTTTCTATGGAAGCCAAAGCAGTTTTTCACGTCGCTGGACCGCCCTCTGCTATGATTTGTTAGTTCGTGGCTCACGCTGCGCTTAGACCGTTTGTGCCTGTCTACTTGGTCTCTGTATACGAGCGCGTCTTTCCGGGCGATTCGATATTTGAGTTATCACCAGAGGCTAGGGACGACGTTAAGGTTGGGTTAACGCGGGATCGTTTAACGATCCGCGAAACGTCCAAGGCAGAAAGATAAAATTTAGTGGTATATTTTGAAATCGTTAAAAGTTTCTGTGATACAGAAACTTTGTGTACGGACGTTTATGCCGGATAGGTAATTGATATTTCATTGATCCGATAAGACAGTATAGGTGCTGATTTAATCTCTAAAATATTCAGTCTCAAAACGGGCCCTGTAAATCTTTATGTAACTGACCCAGGACCCCCTTGCGGTTTTCCGGAAATTCTCTCCTGGCGCAGCCATGAAAATTGCTCTTAATAATGGCGAAGTCAGTTGGAGTCAAACACGCAAAAACAGGGCGCTGATTTATGGGGCACCACGCTTCGCTCAGCATGATGCCGGACAGGATGGGACCTAGGAGAATGGGTCGGAATGTCTCGCCAAGGCTCGTTTCACAGTGCCGAACTAACGCAGTGCAAAACCTGTGTATTGAAACGGTCAACGATAATTCACGGCTCCCCGAGGGTGGGTCAAAATTGATTTTGTCAAAGTCAAGAAAAACGGACCCAACGGCCATGCACGTATACACACTCGTCCTTAGAACGAGAATAAGCGAGACGCGACCCCAAAAAGGGTCCAAGATAAAAGCTGAAGAAACAACCAAGAAGAAACGTAGCAGGGGTACCAAGGGAACCAGCCCGGACGAAGGTAAAGGATGATTCACATGTTCCATGAAGTCGTTTCGCTAGTCGCCTATGAAAATTCTAGGTTACGTTGTCCTTCGACTCTTACCTGACCGACGAAGAGAACGTGGGAGGTCTTCGTTTCTCTACCTCGATCACGAGAGAGTCTCTCTCTCTCGCTCTTACCAGCACCCCGATCCTCCTATTCGAAGCATGTCCTACCAGTCTCCCAACGCAGTGGCTGCTCTACCTATAAAGCGCAGAGAGCTCCATCTATTTTCGCCTCCCTGTTCTCAACAGAAGTGGGATGATTTATGCGGGGCAAGTGCGCCTCCGCGCTGCGGGAGAATTCTCGCTTTCAGCTCGACAGCCAGCAGCCGCGTCGCCAGGGTGGCGGAGTGTGGCTTTGGCTTTGCTCGGGAGGCTCCCACATCATCCAGTCGAAGATCCATGTGTCTTCCTCGAGCAAGACACATCTTGGGAGCTTCGCGTGCTGTTACCAAATATCCCCGATCTGCTTAAAGCTTCCTTACCAACTGGATACGTATCACCCTTTTAGTTCACAGACGGTCAAGCTCATCCGGGCCCGAGCGACCGTACGACCTCGGGACACGTGAGTCGGCCTATAACGTAAGAAAGAGAAAGACACGACAAACCAGTGAATTGACCGTTACTAACAGCCCAACCTCGGCGCGTCGAGACGCGCAGCGCCGGGAAAGTGGACGGATGCTGCTGAAGGGCAGCGCTCTAAATTACCTTCGATGAGTAGACGCGGCAACAAAGGCGCGTGTTTTGCTTCTTCACTCCGGCTCCATTTATCTCCGCAGGCACAATGCGGCCCGGATTTGACACATCTATCAGCGCACAATGCTCGACCCTGCCCGCCCCATTCTTTACCCTCTCCCCCTCCCCCTCCCCCCCACCCCTCGACGGCCGGCCTGTCGGAACAACCTTCCGACGTGCCGCAACCTTCTCTCGTCACGCGAGAGGATGGAGGACCCGTGCGCGAAACCAGCGAGCACGAGAGAGACGGATGGGCACGTGAAAGAGAAAAACGTAACAAGATATAGCACAGCGAGAGAGAAGCGTGACCGATGCTGCCGGCAGGTTTTCAAACTTAATTGCTCTTTTTACACGTTATCGCCGCATTGTACCGACGTCGGATTAAACCGCGGGGTGGCACCGACGATTTTCAAGGAGCGACTGCCAATCGGCACTCACTATTATTTTCAAGCCAGCGACAGCCACACGAACGTGACACCCGTTCGTTCTCCGCTTGTCCTCGTTCTCTTTATATAGAACCGACCGACTGGCTGATCTACTCGTTTATTACCGGCTGCTTCGATAGACGCTAAGGAGAAGCCGATCCAGAGGCCTCCGCGCGATATCGTAAATCGAAGGACGGAACGTGGAATCACTGTTAACGGCGAACGATGAATCCTCCAGGTTTCGCATGGTTACCAACTTGCTGGCTCGCCCGTTATAAATGACCGAGGTGAAGATCGGATGGGCCCGAAGGTGGGGATCGGGCGTTACGCTCGTCATTCTCCTTCTTATCGGTTCTTGCTCTTTCCGGGCCTCTCGGACTCTTCGGTTCGGGCTAATGACGAGGCGTTAATTTACTTGCGCCAGGGAAATTGCGTCTGCTCGACCCAAGACTCTTCGAGGCCACGCGGGATTTCTCGCTCTTTCTCTCTCGGTCGCTCTCGGCTATTATGGGAGCCCATACATCAGAGTGATGAATGATGTCCTGCGGCCAAATCACAGAAACCAAAGGAAGAGGGGCGTCCGTGCACGCGATATGTGAATCAGCCCGATCCTTCAACGCCGGCCGACTAAAAAGCTCTCGTTTATTATCGCTGGTATGGCTCCAGCTTCACTGATCTCGCACCGCCTGACATACTCCTCAGTCAATTTTAAGACTGACCTCTGTGCTTCTTTCATTGACACTAGGCTCAGTCTAGACAGTTATCGTATGCTCGTATCAGATGGTACGAGGTGCAAGTACTGCTTATGAAAATTGACAGCGTAATTATTGGTCAATTAGCGAATTATGCTTCAGAGACAAATGAAGTCGGTATCGCGCTTTCCAACGTCAATGTCGGCGGCTATCAGCGTGCCCGATAGAGAGCCTATAAATATTTTGATGAATCGCTTCGGCCATAGGGAAAAAGGTTGGCTCGACTGAAAATGCGTCGACGGGTAAATAAGATAGCGCGTGATGCATTGGCACTGTCATGTGCAGTGCGCGAAGCGACAAGCAGATTACGATGAATTATCGTAACCCGACACGGGAGTCTGCTTATCGGAAAGAGGAGGTACCGAAACCGGAAATGGTCTTCGTGTATCGACAGACACGTGGGACGTTGGATAAATTTCTCATACATGTATCACCTAGTCTAGGGAATTTTTTTTTTTTTATCTGACAGGTCGCTCTTCTTCTTCTCCTGGGAAGCCAAGAATCAGGTACGCGGAGGAGTCTAAAAAAATACTATATCGCAAAAGGCCCAAACTGAGGATGGTAAATCAAGATACCGAGCTCATCGGGAGCCGTGTATTGCGACAGTTGTAGGAGTCATCAATCATCATTTGAAGCCGGCATCTGTCAACGAGGCGAGTCGCGTGAGTGATAATGACGATTCAGCGGCTTAGCGGCGCTCTTTGACTTCTCGCTTATGCACTCGATCTCTAATTTATGAGTCTTTTCGAAAGGTTTTTTCAAATTCTTCATCGGCCTGTACCCCTTGCTGAGTTAACAATCCTGGTATAGGTACTGCGGCCGATAGCTGTCAGGGTGGTAAGTCTGTAGCTATAAGGGGGTGGCTCATTCGTGAAACGCTTTGCGGTCAATGGTATCGGATGGGGGTAAATTCATGGGGAACCTGCTTGCATTTACGGATAGCTGTAATTACGTCATAAACGTTATAACTTTATGCACGTTAATCGGACGGGTTACGATCTGCTACGTGAACCCGTATGTCGTTGGGGAGGATATGGAAATAGGTAAAAAGACCATAGGGTGCGTTTCTAGATGAATGGTGCTGAGGGTAGGGGATTTTTTTGGGATACTTGATGGTAGCGACTATACATATATATTAGGTAGTATTTACAGGTAGGACAGGTGCTACCTCGTATCCGGTTTAAATATTCTACCGACGTCTCCTGGGTTCTGGTCGCTCACGTGTAAATTGGCCATGCAGAATGTCCGTGAAAAGCCAATGGCATCTCGGCTGACGCAGCACTCGGCTGGATGGCAACTTGGGGTTTTGTTCGGTGAGATGGACCAGGAGTGGGAATTTCGAGATGCCTGACAGAAGTTATCTCCGTGTGTCCAGGAGCTCGGCACTGTTTACGGATTTATCAGGGTCTAATAATTTATTGCAGTGGCGGCGCACCAGACAATCTAATGGCTCGTGATCGATCGGGCCACGGAGATACGTCGCCGTGGGATTAGTCAGACGTCAAAATGGACTTACCGGCCCTTATCTGTTCCACGGGACTTACGGATTAGTGGGACTCGGGCGGCTGTAGTGGCCCGCGCCACGCGATCTCTTATCTCCTCTATCGCGCCTCACCATTTTTCTTGACGCACTCTCACGATTTATTTTTACCACCTAATCGAAAGCAATTGATCAGCCTATATTATGCTTGACTACCAGCCAATAAATCAGCGGCGATCGGACACCGGACTAAATTGTGATCTGTCATTGCGAATATGGATATTGAAAATTTATTGCTGTATTTATTAAATGCGATCTGCGAATTTCGTGATTAATCGATCGATATCGATTTTGAGAAATTTCAATATTGATATCATTTAATTTTACAGTTATCGTAAACTCTCGTTGATTAATTTCATGCGGTATAGATATAACTGGCAGGGTATGGCGGAACCAATGAATCGGCGCGAGGATTCGAGTGAGAAATATCGGTTTTTCCAAGACCCACCAGGAGAGCACAGAGCTTCGTGAAAGTTTAACGCGGAAGTTAGGTACAGAGGTAATGCCTCGTGTTTTCAGTGGTGAAGCAGTTTTCGAGTCTGGCTGCTCTGGAAACGGTGAGTTAGCATCGCGGGCCCCAGACTCCCAGCTCGTGAAAGATTCTCGTAAAGCAGCCCTTGTTTCCGCCCTTTCCTAGTACAGCGCTTGCTCTTACAGCCTGCTGGACCACCTCCGCCTACTTGACGACCGTGCCCCGACGCCCCATTCTTATAATACTTAATAGACCGGCCCCTGTTGGATCTGACAAGCTTTTTCTGGTATAATAAAAGTCAGAAGGAGGCAATCTATTACCTTCCCCGCTCGATCCCAAGAAAGAGGGGGAGCTGACTGAGCTCGGAGTTTCGAGCTTGTCGGCACCCTTTGATCCCCTCTGGCTCTTCTTGGGCTACTGGAATTTTCTATTTACTATTTAAGGCCGCTACTTATTGCCGGCTCGTCTCGTTAATTTATATACGTACGAAGGCCAGGTCGCGGAGTGGGGGGGGGGGGAGGGGACCAGGTCCCATCGGTGCGTAAATATGTCAGGCTTTGTTGCCAGAGAAGAGAAACACGCAGGGATACGTGCCTACGTGACGCCGTCGCCTAATGGTTTCATTATGTCCTGCTCATCTCCTTCTTCCTCCTGAGAATCTCCAACATCGACCTCTTATCTTGTCCAACTCCTAACCCTTTCCCATCCAGTCTCTTCAAGATCTTCAAACACTTGCTTAGGGACCATTACAGATTCGTACGACGTTTTACCCTTTTCGTGTAGACCCGAACCATTACGAACTCCCCGTTTCTCGTATGAGACTCCGTCACCGTAGTTCATCTCTGAACGGATTCGAAAAGACGTAGAAATAAATCTCGAAATCACTTAATGACGGAAACTCTCAAATTGTTGACAAGGGACGAGTGTACCCTTACCCACGTACAAATATCATATGAGATATACATATATACTGAACATTTATGGGGTTACATATTTTACTCGTATACGTATATGTTGACTTTTGTCGAAAATCCTAAAATCTTATGACACCCTAAAAAATAAAGGCTCGTTACGGGCCTGAAATTTTCATTCGAATCGACCGGATGCCGCCCCGATCAAAGCGGATGTTCAAGACGCACTTGTGGAATCCCATAAAAGCAGCAGCGGTTTCTATGCTCGTTTGCCCGGTAATACGTGCCATTGTTATTAGGCACCTTTTATTATTTGAGGAAACCTGCCTCTTCCACGAAGAAAGGGAGAAACCGCCGCGCGTCAAAGGACCGGCGGGGGCCTTCTCGAGATATTATATAACCTCGGAGAAACGACGGAGGTGCACTAAATCATTTCCTTGGAAAGAGTAAGTGAGACGTCGAGGGAAGAGGAGCGAGGGGGAAGGTGGGATAGAGAAGGGAGTCAGGGGGGAGATGCCACCTTTCCCCTTTCTTATCAAAACATCCTGCCCAGCCTTCGAACAACATTCTCACGTCAAACCAAGCTGAAACTCATCCAAGGGAGAGAGAAGCGTCGGACGCTACCCGATTCGACGTCGAGCGTCCGAAGGTCTCTCTGTGGTATTCATCGTTAATCCAAAGGCGGATCACGCTCTTGACAGATCTGCCTGTTTCGCGTACATCTATTTACGATAAGATACTCCAGGTCGTCAATCGCTGGTATTTCGCGATATCACGATCTTTCCCAAGAATTCTTGACACGCTTTATCCGCGATTGTCAATCGCTATTTTTTAATGGGATCGATAAATAAATATGACGATCCCATGAAATTAGATAAGAAAACAAAAAAGCGGCTAGACGTCGATTCTCGTCAGGTACATCGTACAGTCTGTAACTGGAATTTTGAATGGGTATACAGCGTACGTATGGTAGAGGGAAATCGAATGGGGACGACTGTGAAACTGGTCCAGAGTCTTGGTCACTGTTGGTATTATTCATAGAATAAGAGAAAAGGGATGAAGTGGATCTTCTTAACGGACTGGATACGTCGCCAGCGACGATCGTAATTCCAGGAGCAACGTGGGCAACGACCAGCAACCAGTCCGCATTGGCATTGAAGCTTTCCAAAACGAAAAGATTCCGTCGGGATGCTGCGGCCGTAGATCTCGCGGCGCCGTTGATGTGACACGCTGACTCTCCCTTCTGCAGCTTCAATACCCGTCCGTCACGAGCCGTCATTAAGCCTCGGCCAGATTCCTATCTCGACGGACAGCTGAGCTTGATCCGGACGACAGAGCCCGGCGTTAAAGCAGCCGACGAAGACCAGGGTCAAGGATTGGACAACCTCTCGTCCGTTACCTATCGATCAGTGTCCTCCTGCTGAGAGATCGTTTCGGCTTGGATAGATCTTTAAGAATAGTAGACTGGCGGAATGGAGGGTTCAATGACGGACGTAATTAGCCGATGAGTTCTGTGCTTTCATCTCGAGATCGCTCGTGTAAATAATACGTGAAGAGATATATGGGTGAACGAGGTGATATAGTCAATTTGTAAAATAAAAAAAATTTTAATTTCGATATCAAAAAAATTATTCTAAACCTCAATTCGGAAGTCTTGCGAGAGGATGTCAGTGTGCGAAAAGGATTCTTCGGAGGGTCTCATGATTGGGAGGTAATCATGGTGGTCATTCGAAATTACTTAATTAGACGTACCGGGAACATGGAGTGTGTAGCGAAGGAGGAACAGTAGCAGATTCCTGAAGTAGAGGGACGTGGAGTTAGCGGTATGCTCCGGAGCACCGCCGTAGATGAAAGCCATCCGCATCGGGCCATCAGCCTCGAAACAATCGCTTGATTGCTGGCTGTCTACTCAGGGAAGACCGGAGATTTCAAGATATTCCATAAATGTAGGATCGACGTAGGAACGGCGGGCCCGGCGAGTGGCTGCCGAAGAAGAGGAGGACGGTGGACGTAACTCGAGTGCCCATCAATCCTCACGGGACGTAGACGAACAGCCAGGGTCTTCGGCAAAGCGGCCGACATCAGTCCTTCGGTATATAGGGAAGCCCACGTTGTCGTATTTTCTGCAAAGCGAAGACGAAGGCGCGTTGTGCCGCTCGAGGAGGCCAGTATAGACGCGATGGAAGCGGCTGCTTAGCAAGTAGGCATGTGTCCCGACGAGGATCCTTCGGACCGGGCAGGAGATACTTTTCGTCCCTCCACGAAGATATCAAAGGGCCGCGCCTACCTTGGAATTCCGCAGTTGTTAACATTTAACAGTGATGCCCCTCGCAATTTTTATCTCGCATCGTTCGAATAGCTGCGGCTTCCCGCGCTCTAATGGAACGATTTAAATTACGATCATTGCTGCACCCTGAGTCGTGGACTGGAGGATTTTTTTTAGAAAAAAAATAATACTGCTGAATCTGTGCCAGGCTGGTCCAGTCTGCTCTTCGCCACTGTGAATTTATAAGGTTTTTGTACCGGTACCAGAGTGTTCGCTACGTGTGGTTATAACACTGTAGAAGTGAGTTTGAAGCGAGTTTTGGTCGGGGGTGGAGATTCAGTAGGTTGGAAAGTAGAGAGAGAGAGAAAGAGAGAGACAGAGATCACCATGAGGTGTCGCAGCTGAAGTCAGGATGCTCTTGGGTAAATTTCCTAGGTCGAGACACAAACCTGTAGAAAAGGGAAACAGGGTGACTTGTGGATCCTCAGGTTCTCGTAACGCCTTCGCAGAGTCAACCAGAAGGCACTGGGATTCCAAGGTGCAGAGTCGTTCCTGACGTCTTTACGAGGAGAATCCGTCTCTATAAAACTGTCTTCTTCTTCCTACGCTCTCTCGTCACGCAACTTCAGTACTGCTCCTGGCCTCGGGAAGACACAATGGTCCACCGGATGCTGAGAGATACACGAGACAAGACAGTCACGCGAAAGGACCACGTACAGCACATGACCCGAAGGTGAGAAATCTGGACGAAAAACGCGTCTACCACGTGTCACCGGGTGTAGTTAGGAACCTGAAAGGTGGTTGTCAAAAAAAAAAGGAAGAGGTAAGAGTCAAGCGCTGTTCCGACGACACGAAAACAGACGCAAGACCCACTGGGTTCGTGCTGGACATTTTCACGTATGCTTCTCTCGATCGTGTCCGCAGATTTTCGTAAGTCGATTTCAAGTACGTGCACCGTGTGCGTCGTGAGAGGAATCGAACCCCCCCCCCCCCTCGGTTCTCTACAGGGATGCCGCCCGAGAGCATCCGGTACAAGAACTCACGTTCACCGGGCAGTCAGTTGGTACTTCTTACTAGAGAGAAGATCTGAGGTCTGACCCACGGAAAAGGATCGACTGCGGCAGTCAGTTCACGTACGTACGTACCTCTTACTTTCCCGTTAGAGCACGCATGCTGCGCCGTGCATTCGGCGTACAGTATCGCATGCTAAATATAAAAGCACCTCGCGGGCACGGGCTCTGCGCCATCTTGCACGGAAGAGTCATTTGCGTTAGTCCTGCCCACAGAGGCCAGCATGGCTCCGCCTACCGTAGCTGTTGTACATAAGCAGAACCATCTTTATTACCCGCAGGCACTAACCGTAAAGGGAGTGAGAGGTCTAGAACCGGAGGGAACCTCACGGAGCCAGGGTAGAGCGTAAGCGAGAGCAGCTCGGAGCGGCTAAGAATTATGGTATAAAGTGGTGGGGAATGACGGTGCCGTAGGCATAGTTTGTCTTTATAACGTCTGCGAGACCGCGGCGGACTTCAAACGAGCCGCTGATGGCTCAAAGTGGCTGCCCGGGATATAAATCCCCGGGCCCACCTCACTGGTCCATCCATTCCATCTTTCCTTCCTTCGTCCTTTGGCTCCTTCCTTCCTTCGGTCCACCATTCCCGTTCCCTGACTCCGTCTCTAGCACGGCCAGACGCAGTCAGCATCTTCCATTCGTTCTGTCTCCCTCTTACTCTCCCCTCCTTCGACTCTCCCTCTCCCCTCTTCTTCTGATCTACTTATACCCCCACTCTGCCTCACAGCATCCGTACACCCGATCAACCAAATGCGAGAGTCGAATATCGTTCCGAACGTCCAACCCGGTTCGTCGGTTCTCAATGTTCCTGCGATTTACGTTCATCCGATCCACCCCTCTTCGGAAGGTACGTTCAATGGAGTGGAACTGACGTTGCTGGAATCGGCCATCTCCTACGATAAACTTCCACAGGACGCCGGGAGTTCTATGGGATAGTGGACCACGGCCATGATCCCACCACTGAGCTAACCGCCAACGATTTTGCGGTTGGGTTCGTGGTGCGAATAAACGCTGTGGATATCAAAGTCTATACCTCTGTGTACGCTGGCGCAGGCGCATTCACGCGCATTCAGGACACGGACGTGCTTGGGTTGTTTCAACAGGTGTCGAAATTGCATTACCATCCTGGATAATATTATTTCGTAGTGCCATAGCACCGTGCGGGGGGCCACCTTGAAAATGAAAAGTCGTTCAAGGGGCCAGATGCAGAGTTCACTTCTGCCACTGACAGGCTAATAGAGAACTGAAGTGTGCGCGATGCTGCCTGAAATTGTCGTGTTTTCGGTCTAGAATTACAACCACGGCTGGAGAACATAGCGTGTTCAGTGTTATTCCGTAGCTCGGTAGCTGACAAAGAGGGGTCATTATTCAAAAGGACGCGCGCCCTGAGGGCACGGGGCAGTTTTGTAGCGGAAGACATCGGACAAATGGGGTTGTTCCGCGGACAGGCAGGTTATCTCGGTCAGTCGTCGAGTGGCCACCCCACTAAATCACTCGGTTCTCACCCTAGCCTCAACCCTACGTCCGCACTGGGCAAACCCGATAACATCTCAAAACCTTTCCACCTTGACTTTCCTATAGCCAACCTTGCGTCTTTTTTTTTTCTTCGCCTTACATGGTAGGTACCTTCCTGGTCCAATTTCTTTACTATCAAATACTGATACTGTAGGGTAAATATATCGGGGTTGCTGGATAGCAAACAACTTTTGGCATAGGTGGTACGTATATTTTGTTCTTTGAATTTACTTCCAGAAAAGTTTAGTCAATTTTCAAGGATTATACAGCATTTTCGAGAGCGTGTAGATCAAAGTCAATTTTTCTTATTAAAAAAATAATGCCTTGGACTGAATGACTCGCCCGAAGACTCTACCCCCTTGCATCGCATTGTCAGGCGAAGTTCAAAGTCTCGTGATCGATCGCTCTCATTAATCATTTAGACATTGGGAGCCCATCGCGCACCTTGCTAGACATATCAGTCATCAGCAGTCATACTCATGAAGCGTCCAAGAGTAAACAGCAATGCTTGCGATTTCTCATATTAAGAGTGACTAACCCGTTTGGCTTCTTATCGATATCAAATCCATACGTAAATTCATCAAAAGAATATGGATTATTCGTTCTGAGAAATTAGACAACGGATCCCTAACAAGCTCAACCGTACACAGGTAGCAATCTTCATCGGACCCACGAAGAGCTTCGGGCTCTTCCTGGAAGCATTTCCATCGAAGATGCCAGCGACCGTCGAAAACATCAGCGAATCTTGAGCCACCGAGAAAGGGGATAATTTTGGCTTCTTTTTCGAGGATGCCAAGGACAACATGCCCGAGGGAGTCTGGATGAGATAGAAGAGAGAAAATTATCCGGTACGAGGATAAAGTGAATTAAGCGATGCTGCAAACACTGCTACTTGGCTCTTAAGAAAAACAGAGTGGCTCTCTTGGAATAAGAGAAAATGACTTTCACGAGTCACAGCGACGATTTGGTAAAGCTTCTCTTGGTAGAAGGGAAGGTGACAAGGAGTTGTATATGGGTGGTATATACAAATATATATTTGGTATACCTATATCTACATTATCCACCTCCTGGCGGTAGGCGAAAGGATAAAAGGACAGAGAACGGGGTGTATAGCATCGGGCATAGGATGTTTCCGTGGCTGAAGCGGCTTGTTTACCGCAGCCGCTATTAGCTCCCAGTGCGACTCGAAGCGACTTCAGAGTCTAAAGCCAAGGATATTGCTTCCCTTTGTGCAACCGCGACGTTTCCCTCATTTATTTATCTTTGACTACTGCATCCACTCCCGTCTTTTCTACCGTTCCATTATTCCAGCACGGAACGGTTTACGTTGGCGCCAGACAGTTTGATGCTGAGAAGGAATTGCACTGGTGCGGGTCTGTCCCGATGATCAAAGTCAAGCTCTCATTGATTACGCTCGGGGATCGGGAGGACGCAATTTTAGAACTTGGATTGATGGACTCTTACATCCCAGAAGATATATAGAGTTTATTGATGAGACCGATTTAAAAAAAATTTTTACTTCCTGTTAACAGTGACTGTTTTTTAAACTTTCTCTCTATCGAACACGGTCGACGGAAACGTGCGTTACAGAGGACTTCCGGTTTCCACCGGTAGCACGGTTGTATGTGTGGAGTTCGGGACAACGATATTCCCAATGATATATTCACTACGATTGCGGGTAGATTGTAGTCTCTGGCATAGAAATTAATCAGATAGAGTGGCGAGTCTAGGATTATCAGCTTTCGTATCAGCAGTGCGGTTTTACCCGTTGGAGGCTCCCCGAAGCCCACTTTCCAGGTTTGGTTATCCGGTGGGGTAGTGTTGGCGGGTCAGAATGGATAGTCGGCCTCACGGGTGTAGCTACGTACGAATTGAGAAAGGGTGGGTCTCTCTCTCTCTCTCTCTCTCTCTCTCTCTCTCTCTCACTCTCTTCCGTCTCCCTGTAAAGCGCTTCGCAAAGTGATCGGGCGTTTATTCGCCACGCTGTCGGGGACAAAGTGGGCTGCGCTCCCTGTCGACTGCCGCTATTTATCTTCGACGAGAGGAAACCCAGAACTACGATCCTTTCCAGCACGACGGGAAGGTTATGAAACCTTGATTGATACGATTGAAATTGGAGCCACGATCTCCAGCCAGGATAATAATTCTATACGTGGTATGACTGGCTCTTCTTTGATCGTGATCGATATACGGTGAGTCTGTGCCAGAATTGACTCGAAATCGTTATCCACTTTGGTCGAATGCGATGGGTACGCCGGTTTGGGTTTATTTTATACAAATTGGGTAAAGGCTCTCGTGGTGCCCTAGTCCCAAATAAGGCCCAAACCGATTTCTGGCAAGTTGGAAATACGGTTAAAAGTTGGAGTGGCTCTTCAAGCGAAGACGCGGGGCATGGGCTCAGAGTTTCTTATTGATGAGCATCATCAGCGTCTCCTATCGGCGCTCCCGATTTGTTCGTTTACGAATGGATTAGAAGGCATCGAGGCGGAACCGCAGCCTCATCAACTTCTAGAAGACAAGTAGACAAACGAGAGTCCCACTAATTACCGCTATCGGCCTGGTACGGATTCTTTGTGAGCATTTATCACTAAACCTCGGGGCCCCTCTAGGGCGAAAGTTGAAAGAAGGATCAGCGTTGCTCTTCGGGGCCTCGCGCCGGATTGGTATCGGAGCGATATATCTTGGGATTGGCTTCGCAGTGGCGGATAGTCTGCATCGAGCCAACGATAGGGGAAAGGGGTGCCACCTTGATAAACGAGGCCATAAATAACAGTAACGTCTCCACCGAAAACTCGAGCGGGTAAATGTATATCCAGCCAGGCCGCGGTTGAGGGAGTCGCTGAGGTGGGACGAGGTAATTTAAGATCCTATTGAGATATTTATGGGATCATAAAGCGGAACTGCCTGCCTCTATCGCCGCCAGCCATGCGTGAGTTGCCGCCGCAGCCACTGTGCTTTGTACCTTTGTTTATAACCACGAATCCCGCTAGTCTTTCACTTTGTTCCGTTCGACGTGTTCCTTGGGAGATCATCCTGGATGGTCGGATACGTCCCCTGCGGGTCCCTACCAAAAATTATCGACAATATTTATCGAGACGTTTTACCATAGCCTGGGGCGACCACTACCAGGGACGTCTTCTTGCAGGAACCATATACCTATTACTAACCCGTCATCCGGTCTCAAGGTCCATTCACATAGGTTTCTAGCCTCGTAAATGAAACTACAAACCACGCTTGGTTTCACGCTTCAACTGATCTCGACTGGGTTCGCTTTACAATTCTGAACGCTTACTCGCTCGTCGTTAGCCATGAAAACGAACCGACACGCTTTTCCCAACCCTGAAACGAATCGGGCTCCTATAGGTTTTCCTAAAGAACATTCTTCAAGGGTGGTAAATCTCAAGGGCGCCGTCTGTACGAGTCCCCAATTCAGTGGTCTGGCTAGATGCGGAGGTCTGGGGTACCTAGTATAAGAACGAGAACAAGAGCTGGTAGAACGAAAAGATGGAGACTGAGTGGAAGAAGAAGAAGAGAATGAAGAAGAAGAAACGCTTTCACAGGGTGCAAAGAGTGTTGCCTATGGGGCCTTCGTGTTGGTAACGAGCGGATTATACTCTCGCCGTGGTATCAGATGGTCCCGTACCTGGTTCCATGGTTGTTAATTAGGATGGATGCCCACGCCTGGGGCGACTTTTACGAGCGGATACGGCGCGAACCGAAATAGCGCATCCGACGTTAACAGGCCGACCCTTCTTCGAGGTTTCTTCGAGGAATCGCGAGAGAGATCTCTGCCAAGGAGGAAGTAAACTTTGGCGGGAGGCTACTAGCTGTATTTTTTCCTTTCTTTTTTTTTCAAGATAATACCACAGATGATCCCATTTCTCAGTATCCAACGTCCTTGGAATTAGCTGACCGGGTACAGGCTATCTAGTCGAATAAAGAGGGGAGGACGCCCAGCGTCGTTATATGGGATTCTTATAAAGTCATGAAAGAAAGATCAATGCTATATATCAAACTATATTAAAATATATTAAGAATTTTTAGGTCCAGATTGTATAGAAGCTGTGTATCAGGATCTAATTCCTAAATCAGTATTAATCGTAATTCCTCTGATCCTAAAGATCGGTACGATTAGGCAGGTAGTTTAAAAAAAAAAGTAACGAGCACGCGTTATCCCGTATGGTTTCAGATGAGATCTCGTACTCGCGCATGCAGTAAATCAGCATCCCTATCGAATCTTTGTTGGCGGCGGCTGCTGTAGCTCTATCTATCGACCGGGAGAGGTAATCTGGTGAGTCGTAAAACGTGTCAGGATGTCCAACAAACACCTACTCATTAGCCAGGTAGGCCGGACCGGGAGGTAGGATTACCCAAGCATGCATTAACTCCGTGTGGGTAAGTTATGGTCCGGGGAGAGCATAATTCACCTGACAAGAAAGTGTGGGTTTCCACGAGAGCGTTCGTGTGAGGGCTTGGCTCCTCGTTAGTTTATCGGGTGCCGGCTGCCCGGACGTCTCGGAGCTAATTGAAACCCACGTTCTTCAATTCGTGGCCCTACGAGAATTTACATTTACCACGAGTTTCAAATAATGCTCCCGATTACTTTTTCGGCCTTGTTTCGCATCCTGGGAAAGAATCTCTTATACGTATAACGGCCTTTGCCGTAATGATCTTCCTTACGCGTACCGGCTATCCAATCTCGTCTATATCTGCTCCGTAGATGGTCCATTGCTTTTATTTTCTTTCTCCGTCATTTATCATTACCTGATATTACTTCCATATTCTTTTACTCTCATGCCATGAAATGCGCGCGTCCGCTTGATAACTTCTCCGCCAGGCAGCGCCACCGTCTCTATACTCCATTACGCTTGATACTATGTAGGTGCCGTGCAGGAAGCTCCGGCCGTCTCGTTCAAACGCGATAGACATCTTCGCCAACTCCCTGCCGCCGTCTAACTAATTGGCTACTGAATTACTGGGCGACATGACCAGTTATTGCTTCGTGCCTTTGCTCTGCATCGGTGGCGTCTTCGCGTCGCACCTGCATCCACGCATGCACGGATCGTCGCCTCTCGTTTTGATCCGAGAAATTATCATTTGCTTGGTTTTCGTTCCGCATGGAGAAATCTGCCTCGCGATATATTATCGTCTTCGGACCGGAAGTACGCTTTCGACAATTTTTACAAACTTTCTTTTCACGGATGAAAATCATTCACCGGCTCTAAACTGGAACTCATTTTTTTAACTCACTCGGTCTACTCTGAATCGCATCGCTGTATAAGGATCGTTTGTCTCACGGGGGGCTGTGAATTAAAAAAAAAAAAATGAACCAACAGACAATTAGAATAAAGTATTGTTACAGGCAGCATCTTCCGTTGTAAAATTACTCTCTCGATCCTGCGTGTAGGTAGCTAGGCAAGAGAGTAGCCTGTGATATATGGCACTGTGGCTTCTCTCGCGATACGTCGCTACTAAAAGGCTTAACGAGCATCTTCGTATACCAACCAGTCCAGAGTAAACAGGACGTGGCTTATCTTGTCACGAAAAATCTGCTAGGGGAAGCTGCGAGTCGCTGACTCGCATTCTTTTTTCTTCTCGTAGTCTGTTACTACACGCGTACCGTGAGGTTCCAGGGTGCTATCAAATTTTGCAAGAATTATCAACTAACCGAAGCGACCTTTTGAAACGAGAGGGGATCACAGAATCTTCGAACAAACGTGATCCGCGGATGCTGAGTTCACTTGAGATTGACTTATTGCCAATATTTGAGATTGCTCTTCCTCGTGGAGTCTCGCGTTGCCGTTACTCGATAAAACGAATGTGTCTTAAAGATCATCCTCCGTGAAGCTTCTCTGCACCATCATCGATTTAATCAATCATAACGGAAGCTCCAATATTTTCCTAAGAGTCGTTTCAGTGCTTTAGTATATGCATATATATATAGACTGTGAGATAAAATATTGCTATTCTATCCAAGTGATCTATTTATGAAAAAAAAAAAAAAAAAAAAAAAAAATGTAAATCGTGGTAAGAAAATTTACAGCAACCGTCCTTTCGGTCTAACGACGTCTCGCGTCGATCAAAGAATTACGAGGCGGCCCCGTGTCGCATGTGTCAGCGTATCGTTTACAGATATGATTACTAAAAGCGTAAGACACGTATCACCGGTCGACCGGTTGGGCTCGGTCGTGTCAAACGTTGAAGCGGCAATTAGCCCCGCGACGTCTCCATCGGCACTGGAGCCGATACGTGTTGCTTCATTAGGAGATAATTAAGCGTTCGACCTAAGCATTTCCTGTAAAGATCGTTAATTACCAAGCGGAGAGAAATAACGACGCGAATGTTAATTGGGGCCGCAATAAATAACGCCCCGGCGTCATTCCTATCGTATCATCAAGGCCTCCGGGCTCATATCCTGATGTTCCCCAGTTTACAAGGCGGGAGTAATAACGCTTCCCTCATAATAAAATTCCAATCTGTTGACACTATATATACAACTGCGTACAGTCGGGTATTAAATTTTCTCAGGGATGCCGCAGACTCCGAGGTCCGTATTACACGAGGTTCTTCGACTTAATCTCGCGTTAGTCCCCTTTCCGGAATAAGCGGTCCCGTTTGTGAACACGATTCCGAATGGGATGCTACTTGAATTTGGACAAATGGCTGCCGATTCGAGAGCGTCGGATCTGATGGTCGATTTACGAATAATTTAACCCGGTACCATGGTATATGTATATCGGGGTACCGTTATACCGGGTGATACGATTAAAAATGTCTTTCCGAGCAGTTGCGTTTACCATAGGGTCCGGTCGTGCCAGAGCTTCCCCCTTGACAAAGAGCTAATATTATTCCGTCTCCATTATTCCGCCGTGCCTCGTCAGCGCGTTGCATAAATCAACCAGGGAGCCACGACACAAAGAGCATATTCCGAATACAGGCCGACGACAGCGAGTAACAAAGAAGCGTCTCTAATTGGATCGAATATCGCAATTATGGGCTATAAATTGTTGACTCGGTCGAAACAATCAGTACTGCCTTTCCCCGGGACGATCCTCGGTGCGTCGCCAGAGCGATAATCATATAATAACCTCACGTCCCGTACACACGTTGTTAATTTGCTCGCGTTGCGGCCAGAGATCGTTCCGAAATTTTTATTCGATATGGGAACAGGTGACGAGATCGGACACCTGTCGACGATCTCGTCAATCTTTACACGAACTTGGGCTCTTTCGCAGGCTATGATTTAGCGTCGGGACGCCCATACCCATTATTCCATTGGATACCCAAGTGGAATAAAAATCGATGACTCAGGCACCCGGGTCGACGTCTTTGTCATCGTAGATTCTCCCTGGGACTTGGACCGTTGGTAATCGATTATCGATCTCGAATCTTCGAGGATCGACCAAGGACAAGGCTAACACACAACGACGTGGACGGTAGTGACTAAGCGGAAGTCCAGTAGAGAAAATCCTTAAGAGATCCAAGATAACTTCAGGCTCTACGCTGCGCGAGCTCTTTTGACCACCTTGAAGTTAGTCCTTACTCCGTACAGTATCGCGTTATCGCCGTCTGGTGATTATTGGGGCTTTTCTAGAGAATTTTAGGGTACTTCGTTCTAATTGGTATTTAAGCCTGGTTTTCATTGTCACTCTTTTATGCTGGATCCTCTGAATTCCCAAGACTATCGAATGGGAGCCCTTGACGTCGGCCCACCTGTGAGCCCACCTTTAGCTGTATTCACGCTATAAATCCGGCAGATAATGACGACATGTTTATATTCTTCATTTGTATTCTAGGCAAAGAACTGCTCGTAGCTTCGGTGAAGACTGCCTGCATGGCTTGCTGGCTGGTTGCGCCTGTCTCTTCCTCAGTGGCGTATCTCCTTCCTAGTTCCAGCATTGCCGACTGTTATTTATGTATCCTGAGTGGATCGTACATTAGGGATATTTACGCATGGGGAAACACATTCGATGGGGAGTGAACGTTACGGCAATACGCCATTGGGTTTCTTAAATAAGACCATTTAGTCAGCGCGTGAGCCGATTATGTATCTATGGCAGACGTATTACCAAATGTACGACTTCCGTGACATCATCGAATCGATCGTCGGACATCAATCATGTCACGTAACAATGAACCAATAGGAGTTAATGCGGCACGCGGTACGCGTTTCGATAACAGCTGTGATTCGACCAATGTTTCTCGTTCTTCCATAAAATCGCATCTGACGTATCATTAAGATACTGAGACTGTGTTTTGCATGCGCGGACGCACCTGTGTGGCACTTATAATTGGTAATCGAGGAACCGATAGTATGCTCGTGTAGAGTTCTCAATGCATTATGAAAATTATATGTTAAACAGTGCAGGTAAGTTAATTGATTTTTATTCGCGTAATAAAAATCAGATTACGGGGTTATGTGATTGATGGTAAGATTTTCAATAATAAAATTTTATTATACGACAGTTTTAATTGACGACGATATTGCATATTTTTTTATACTCAAGGTCGAACGCGCGATATCATCTTGTTAAATATCAGGAGCGAGTGGTAGCTGTTGATATTCGATGAATTATTTATCGTTCCTTGATATCCATCGAATCGAATAAAAATTCATTTTTTATTTCATCACTGTTTGCAGTATTTAATACAGCTTTACTAACTAAGCGAATTAGTTTAATCAGTTGGCTCGACTTAATATTCATTCGTACTGGTCGCCTGCAATCTTACGCGCTGTCATAACAGCCTTCAATCAATTATATATTCAAGATTGTGATTACTTGATTAGGGTCAAAGGTCGTATTGGTTATAACCCATTTCATTAATTAATGAAAATCGCTTTCGGGAGATGAGTGGATCGTGAGATTTTATTACTTTGCAATTAGTTATGTTTTTTAAAATTATTGTTCGTCCTCTGAATCATCATGTGTTATCAGTCGTATCCAAGAATGCTTCTTATATTAAAGGACGTAGAAGTTTGCTCCTCTGTCGACACTGAAATCTGAATAGAATGTTAAGATATGCTTGATTATTTATTCAGGAAAGTCAAAATTAGACTTCAGATGCGTAGACTGAGGCGTCAACACGTATACAGCAAAATAAAAAGTATGACTCGAGATGCTGAATTATACGGCGGTTTTTAAAAAGTCTTGATCATTATAAAATTGAGAGTAGGATGTAGGCTGGACCACGTAGCGACAATAATAATAAACCTTGACACGAGGAGTCAACTAAATAAAATAAATCATTGATGACAATGACTCGGTGGAGAAAGAATTTTTCGTGCGGTTGCATCGATTGTACATGAAAAAAATGTCGAATTTTTTTTCAAAAACAAAATTTTTGTATCGCTACAAAAATTACATTGTCCGGTAAGGGTATTCTCTCAGAATATTCGCGTAAAGCATGTACTTGGTACTTCGCTATAAAACAGCTTTATTACACGAAATGTATGTAAATTACGTTATTTATGATTATGGCCGCTAATTATATTGCGTGCTTATACAAAATGTCAACGGAACGAAGCACCGATGTAAAGTATGTTTCGCTTTTTACGAGGTAGCTCAATGTGCCTCGCAGTAACGACGCCAGGTATATATTATACGTTTAACGATCGCGAAATACCAAACGAGTTCGCAATATTCAACCTGTCACAGGACCACCACATTACAGACGTGCCAATGCAGTAACGTTTTGTCTGTTGCCAAACAGTTTCTTTTTTAAATTTAAATTAAAAGAAAATTTTAGAGAAACAAAAATTTTTTATGGTTAAAAAAATATACATGATTATTCAGAACTACTGCACCACCCGAAATTGGTTCTGTATTATCTGTTTCTATTAATTCCTGCACTCAAACTATCTTCAGGTGATACGATAGCCCTGAATGACCTTGTGCATATCATCTTATCAGTAATGACATGTCGATGATTGGTGGCAGATGAATAATGACTCTTTGCGTAACAGGAGTTTAATTATGAAAAAAAAAAATTCCGATCACCTTGCTCAATTCGTATTTTGAAACTATTTATAAATTAGACATTAATCTCTTGTAGGTAGAAAATGTATTTTTTTTTATATCTTAAATGCACACCTGTATCGACTTATATACTCACTTGCGTCATATACGTGTTTCTGAAATTTTCACTTCTTTCGAAAAACAAACTTATTATTTTTAAATAATGTATATATACACAGGCACTGTCGTATGTGAATTTTTTAATGATGTAATTTATTGGCATATAATTATCATTGTTTTTCATGATGTGATTTATATATTGATCGAACTTTTGAAAAATTTTTAATGACTTTTTTCTCCATGTTTCAGGTTTAAAAACATACAGCATACGTATTATAGCTACTGGCTCGTTCAAATTTTTACGTCCAACGCACGTTGCAGCTTCCGAAATACATTCGGTATGGCGCAGCGTGCGAATCCTGCTACCGATATTTATTTATCCGTTTATTTATTCATCCGCAAAACTCTACCGAGTTCTCACGTGCAGGCTTGGCTGCGCCTGGCTGTACTTTCTCTTGCACGAAACGAGCGTACGTGCTTTTCCCAGCAACTCCGATTGCGGATGTTATGCACTTCGAGTGCACCCACTTAATGAAATGGATATAAAAATTCTCACGATCCCAGGTACATGCACATACGTATAACCCGCTCATCCATGTATTTACCAAAAATTGTAAATTAAAAATTGTTAAAAATAAATTCGGTCCATTCCTCGGATGCTGAATAGCATTTCGCTCGTTTCGGCGTCTCATTATTTGTTATCAATCGTACAGTACAAGTGAATGAACTCGAACTTTATTTTGAAATGACGTAACCTTTGTTTGTGTCACAGATAATATTTTTATACTCGTCGAAGGTTATGAATATTTCTCGGAGACGGATGTAACGTGTAACAAGCATATATATAAATTATTCGATAAATTCCACATAATTTCAGAACTCCGAAGATTCGTCTCTGTGATTCGTTCGACACCCACGAAATGTCAGAGCCAGTTGCGGCGACCTTGTTGAAAAAAAAAGTTCTGATCATCCAAAGGCCTGTTTGGTATACGTGAATAAAAAAATGAACGAACCGTGACGTAAGAATTCTTTAATAAAAGGTCATGCGCAGGAGGATATTGTGGATTTCCTGAAATAGCGTCATTTTGATTAAAAAGATAAAAATTCCTTGAATTGCTGTCAATAAAAATTTTGCGTATTTCATAAACCTCTGAATTTTCTCCGATAGGTGAACCAATTTTGATATCGAACGTCTTAATCGCCTATTTCGTTTCGCGATCCACGCAGATGTAATTTACATTGGTTCGTCCTGATAAGAGATACGCGTTGTTTCAACCTAAGCTCAATTGCGAAACTTCACAACACGTTAAGACATCGTGACTGTTGTAAATAACGAGCAACGATAATAAGTCATTTATGTTGGCTTGACTTTATCTAAGACTTGTATCGCATGTATGTGTTAATGCGAAAAGGCAGAGAGGTGTGTCATTATCAATATCAAACAAAGATGTGCAAATAGGTACAGTTACCGATATAGGACACACGATAGGTTGTATTATCAGTAACGTGTTATAAAGCAATAACGATTATATTTAATAATTTTAATTCTCCCTTCGAAGAGTGGATTAATCAAACGACCGAGTGAATTATGAAAGTATAGTTCGAAGAGATACTGCTATCGGCACTTTGTAGGCATTTCTTTTAAACGGGTAAAATTGTATAGATAATAAACTATCGCACAAGAGGCAGGGTTCTTAGTCAAAATGACACCTATGATATTTTGAAAATTAAATGACCAAATGAAATATAAAAAATACATTCTTTCATTCCCAAACACCTTATGCTACGTAGTTCAAATGCGTACTGACTTTTGACTTTTTTTTCCCATTTTATAGAAAGGATCATCCCCACGTTAATATATGCATATAGGACTGTGCAACGATCTTACCATGAATTCGGTTTCATTGCCTTTCTATGAAAAAAAAAGCTTTTTAATTTTATCCATAGTTTATTACGTTCCAAAAGTCCGAGTATTATTCGAGCATCAACGACAGACATTACCAGAAAAATGGTCATTCGTAAAATCAATTAAATAGCCGATATCACGTCTCCCGGCTCTTAGGCTATCAGCGGTCTACAATTGTTTTTCTTGTTTGGGAAATACGCGACTCGCTGACTGCAAGCATAAAAATGATTTGTCGCTAAAGAATTTCAGCTAGCGCCGATTGAATGTCAGGCTGCGAATAACGAAGTGCCTAGTTAAATATGAATCAACGTGAACCGTCGTTCTTATCTGTCAGGCGATTCACTTTATGCAAAGAGAGTTCCTAACCTTCAAAATGTCCATGTATGTCAGTCCATAACCTAAATTTCAGATTGCAGAGATCTGAAAACATGCCAAGACGTAGATGCGTCATTTGGGATTGGCGAGTATTGGTAACAAAAATGACGTAACGAAGAATCGGTGAAAATTTATAACATCAAGTCGTAACATCCAGTTCCAAAATAAGCTTAGTATATTGCTGTTCTTCAAAAAAAATATTTCGTATTCAATGTTACACAAGAGTCTGTGTATCACTTCGATTCGATTAAAATACCAACCTTAGGACACCTAGTTATCCTAAATCTTCCTCTTGAATATAATTTAATAGAAAAATGCTAATCTCGATTCCGATACTGACATCAGCATCCGGCTCTTGGGGTGGTATATAAGATGCGACCAAAGGAATGTTCCTCAGATCAATTTTGCCTCTCGTCTTGTACGCATTCAGCAATTCTGAGTAGCCACACAGTTGAAACCATGAAGAACCTGATGATCATCGTTCTACTTGCGACCGTCCTGGCTCTGTCTTCGGCGAGACCTCAGATAGTGAGCTACCGGGTGGAATCTGCATTTCCAAAAGGTGTCAAGTGGCAACTCTTCGGCGGAAGTAAAACAGTGGCGCCACCAACCCACGAAGCATACAGTGACGAGGGCTACGTCTACCCGGTACCACAGAACATTGACGTCCCCAACCTGGGATACCTGCCAATTCGTCGTTGATCTATGAATTTTGGCAAGGAATCATCGAGGGCCAAGGAGTAACGAAAATCAAACCAGCCTACCCTAGTGTTCATCAACGTATACCTAAACAGCCTGCTGAGTGTCATCATGCTGAAGTTTGTACCATTGGATGCTGGCAGCGGCTTACGATAGGTTTAAATATAAAACAAGATACTACTGTACATGACAATTTCGAAATAAATGACAATATAGTGATTAAATGATTAATTTATCGATTATCGATATCGCAGTGAAAATTTTTATCTGTTATCAGTCACCGTACGTAAGATCCAGAAAAACATTGACAGCTGGCAGAAAATAGCAGGGTGAGCCGAGCTACGGATTTTGTTTGACTTCGGCATGAGAAAATGTGACAATAACGTGATGCTTGGTAAACGTAAAAAAAAAATATTCCAAGCCTCATAAATCTCGTGGCGTAATCCCGTGATGTTTACGTAATTTTCACAGAGTGTACGTTCTGCAAATTGCGGCACATTGGCGTTAATAAATTATCGTTATGAGGTCGCAAATGTTTCCTTGTCATTTGCAAGACGTAGACGAAGAAGTGGCGCCTCATTGGTTCGCGTACGTAAACGAGTCATCGATCAACTGCGTTCTAACGACACGTCAAATGCGTGTTTGTGTCATTGAATTATAATGGATGAGGTCTTTTACTGGAAGAAAAATAAATAACAGTGCGCGTAAACCAGTTTTCAAACAGTTTGGTCAAACCGCGATAAGATTGGACGACAGTCGAAGAAGCAGAAAAATTTATCATTGGCGATCGGGGTACCTAAGCGTGCTTCCCGTTGAGGATCTAATGGAAATAAATCCAGTGGAAATGGATCCAATGGAAATGAGTCTGCAAAATTAACGTGGATAAATCAGACACAAGTACTTGATCTTAATGATAATGTACTGAGGTACCTATCGGAGACATTTCCTATTAACATGCATATACAAATGACTGATAACAGCCATAACACGGAATTATCAGGTAAACTCTGAATCATATACGATAACGGAGTATAAGGACTAACAAAAAAAAAGAAAAAGAAGAAAATTAGAAATGCGAAAGAAAAAAAAATGGTTATCAGTAAATCAAGGAAATGAACTCTTAATACTGTCGTTATGTCGTAAAACTAAGTCGCACAGATTTCAAGTGATAATGGTTGCACGGCGAATCGAGAGACGGCTTGTAAGTTGAGGTTGCTCGTGAACGGTGGGACGAGGGAAGGGAGGGTTGAAGAAAAATATATGAAGAAACTCTCTGTAAAGCGATAAATCTAATTACATAATTGCGCTCTGATGGAAGTATTATGGTCGTACCGTTGTTTGCCCTGTCTCATAAACGTTACACAAGTGTCACACAGGTATAATGGTGGCATTCAGGCAGACCGAGAGAGGCAAAGAAAGAGGTTGCCTATATGGTGCAAGCAAACGAATGAGTTCAGCGTCAGAGAACCTTTCGTTATTTCCATTCAATTAATATTATGAACGGAACCGACATTATGACGTACGGTTACGGAGTCTATAGTATAGCCGCGGGAATATTGGAACAGTTATAAAATGACAAAAGCATTTGAGTATGATTTAGAACCGTAATGATAAAGAGGGAGGAAAAAGTCTTAAGGATAGAGAGAGACGTATACTTTTAACCAAACGCGCTTAACCCACCCAGACCGATAGTACTACCTGGTATAATGGGACTGAGTTAAATTTTAGGGCCGCAGTAAAGCGCATAGCCGGCTCGTGAAACAACCCCAATAAAGGACCACCGTGCTGACCAACGTTGACAAAATATTTTTCGGCAATGGAAACATGCTAAATCATCGGTTCGAGTGCTTCCGTAAGTATTTGAGTAAAGTTTTACGTGTTTCTTGTTTACACGGTAGTAAGGAAAAATATTTCTTTGACAAACCTAAATACGGATGCGACCGAGGGACTTATATTTTCTTCTTTAAGGGTCAACGTCTTCGTGGACTGTGGGGACGGATGTTCTTGGGAGAAATCGGCAGCCTCCGCGATCGGGTCCAGCGAGTGGAGCAGCCGGGAACAATAATCGCGGCAGTATTTCGCATCACAAAGAGACTCACAATGGAGTTAATTAAACATCTCAATAGCAGACGTCCGCCTAAGGGTGATTAGGCATGCTGTGCCGAGGCGTGGCTCTGCCGGTGGCCATTGTACCCCGTGGGGCAACCGGTGAAGGGATGGAGAAGCAACAACAATGCAGGTGACAGCTCACGCGCCCCCTAGGCTGCTCGTGTCTTTTGTTCCTGGCGTTTCTCCGGTTTTCTTTCTTTACGAGAAGACAAGCATGGCCGCGCGTCCCAGAGACATGCTGAAAATTGCTCAAATGGAAACGAGCCTGTCATTGTCGCTCGGCTGACCTGTCACGCGGCGACACTCACCTTGTTGCCTCTGGAACAAGGAGATGGAATCTGGACCACGTGGATACCAGTAACGTTACACAGGTAAGTCACTCCACATGTTTCCCTATATCAATTACCATCGCTTTGATCAACCAAAACTTACGACTGGTCAAGATTCAATTTCCGGAATTGAATATGACAATTTGAAAAAAATCTTTTTTTTTTCACTTTTTTCATACAGGCTGAAAAAAATTTAGATTAACCTATACGAAGCGGAAATTCAAACAGCGGCTCGAACTAAAGGGGTCGAATAAACGTTTGTCAACTTCCGGTCGACTGTGACTTTAGGTCGTAGATCCGTCACGTGATAGTTTTATCATCGTTTTACAATCTTCCGACTATAATATGAGTGTTGCTTAGGGGAAATAGAAAAAAAAAACACGTGCGCTGTGCACCTGTAATATTTAAAGCGACTATCCATTTCAGAACACGTCAGTTACGGGCTGCTTCGCCAAAGGCATACTAAGTAATCACCTGCGTCCTACTCACCTGCGTGGGTGCCCCGCCCTGCCGGTGCACTCGTGGCATTACAAACACGCACGGGTTGATGATTTCTCCTGGTTACGAATGACTCGGGTAAAAAATACGAAAAACGAGATAAAATATTTGTCGATAAAAAAATTTCCGCTGACACCCGATAACGCGGTATTTTTATCGCGAGTTAATTAAATGCTCGTTACCAAGAAACAGAAATAACGGATGTCGGGAAACAATAACGCGGCCACGATCGTTTTTTTTTTTTTCATGTAAATTACGTAGCGTCAAAAGACGCGTCGTCGTACACGGAATTACATCTCGTTAGCATAGCCATTGGGAGGAAAGGTTGCCGACTGAATTGACGGCATAAAGGGTAGCCGAAGCGTGGCCATTGCTACGTTAGCATAATAATGCAGTTAGGTTTGTGAAAAAAAAAAAATCACTATGCAACCGGTACAGTAATGGACATGGATTTATTTGGTTCCGGTACCCGTAGATTGTATCGGATGTCGCGTTGATTGCGTAAGGAATAAATAAATATATTAACGTCGACCCCGATTGTGAAAATACGTCATGGGAGATTGACGAGAGCGTTTACACCGAACTACCTGTCTACGTAATATGGTATTTATATATAGGTATACGAGCAACTGGTAGCTGGAATTCATCGGGTTCCAGGAATTCATCGGGGTCAAAGTGTCGCTGGTATACGATATACCCAAGAAGTCGATGGTATTAACAAAGATAAGGAAGAAGAAGTTACACGCGTACATACGCGGTAGCAGCTACCTCAGAGTCCACGTAAAGTGTCGCTTGATAAATTGTGGTAGCTTTCGTGAAAGAAAGTTTGAAGCAAGAAGGAAGAAGAGAAGGAAGATAAGGATCGTACGTCTCGTTGACTCTGGCAAACGACATCCGTTTACCTACGTGGTGGATGTCCCCGGTAGTAACCAAGGTACAGTCGCTAATCCCAGTTATATCTCTAGATAGGGAAACATGGGTACACGTGACGTTGGCAGCAATGGCTAATAAGAAGGTGCAAGTCCCACGTACCGCTCAGTCATTTATAAGTATAGTGCGTCGAAGAGGTACTGTAATTATAAGGCCCAAAAAGGAAGACACGGTATCGGGGTCCTTAGTTTTTGGGTACCCGGCTACAAACTACCGGGAGTACCAAAATTACTTGAAATTAGGGTGAACGGTTGCTGGTCGACCTTGGTTCAGTTTCTACCGTAAGGTACTTTTAGTGGTTCATTCAAAATGAGGAAGAGGGATTCGAATTTGGTAGTGATTTTGGTACAGGTAAAAGGGGTGTAAAATTTATTGAAACTTTTTTTTCTAGGGCAACCCGGGTGTCATGTGGATGCTTTCTCCCGGTGCTGGGATCGTGCTGATGAGGATGACGAAGGGTAGGAGATGGCGACGGAACGTAGATATTGAATTAGCAGATTTGAGACACATCGCTAAGCGTGAACGATTAATACACGATCCTGGGTTACAAATGACCCCTGACCTCGTAAACCCGAGCGTTTGCTCCAGTTGATAAATCACGTCTGTCATAGACCAGGTGTCGTACGTCAAGCATACGTGTCCGTGTTCTCGTCCTCTGCCTCTTCTATATCTCCCGGGGTAGCCTGCAGCCGCGTCTCTGCTGTACAAACAAATACAAATTACACGAGATCCCCGACGGTCCCATGTTTTACGCCTCGACGGACGTGTTTCTCGGGATCCGCAATGGTCCAGAACCCAGCCTCTTGCACGGCTCGTCTCTTCTCATCAAAGAGGCACGATGCGCCGACGTGAAAACACTGCAAGCCCGGTCGTATAAACAAAATTTACTCATGGGAACACGTGCGTTCGTCATATTTCAGCGTAACCACATTTCGTGCCCTGATGAGAGTTTTTTTTTGGAAAATTCCCCCCAAAAATTTGGAATTGTAACGAGTATCGAAAAAACGTTTATCGATATAAATTTATGAACGTTATCGATGATTTTAGTGCGTGACCTATCGTCTGAGAACAGTCACATTTTTTTCGTGGACGCCAAGTGGGGTGGCTCGTCCTCCTTCTCTTTTCACAAATCGAGTAAACAGTCGCGGCAACGGACAGCTGGACAGTTCCAAGTGGCTGGCAAACAAACTCGAGTTTTCCGATACGATGACAGTGACGATGACAGTGAAGCTGTCCGGCCATCCTCTACAGGGTATACGGATGACTCGACCCGTAATCCAGAGGATTAGCTGCTGACACAAACTGACGGATGGGAATTGCCCGCATTCCCCTAGGTAAATGTTCCAAACGATATTCCAACTGTTATTATCCCAGCTTTTCGAGAAGGAACGGTTAGGTTTAAAAGATTAACCACTGAGCATGGTTTTTATGCTGTCCGTCTATACAGAAAACTAGGAGGTACGAAATGGACGTATAGTAAAACGAACTTTTTATTTACTGTATTTTTTGTTCACCCGGCAATTACTGACTGAAATTTTTCTTTAATAACGGTCTCCCACGTAAGCAGAATACTCAAATTTTACGGTAACGATGTATTTTTCGAGAAAAAAAAAAAGCCGTCAAATTTATCAAACTGGACCAAAGATGCTGAGTGCGTCTTTGGTTATACAGAGATTGATAGACCCTTTGCCCGTGAAAGCAGACGCTCGTGGTTGGCGTCGGATGAGTGACAGGCGTCCCGCTGAAAGCGGACGGGCGAGTGACGAGGCGTCGCGACGACCTCCACGAACGAGAAGACGAGGGTGTCGCCTCCGATTACGCTAACTACTACGAATTTTCGAGAAGAGATCCTACCGCGAGAAGACTCGAGGAAATCTCATTTTCTTAGTGAAACTAGAAGATTCGTCATGACGAGTTTTCATGGGACTTATACACGGTGGCTAAAAATTTTAAAAAGATACAGTCACGTAATATCCATTCGTATACGGACGTACCTCGTAATTGACTCGTTACGTATGTTTTAATTAATCCTTATAACGACAGGGGCGTATAATACAGGCACCTTTATACAGTGATAAACGTCCGGAGAAAAGAAACGATAATTTACGACGCGAAGATGAGGAGACTGGAAAGTTTAAAAAAAAATAGTTACTTTAGGGAGCCTGTAAAATATGGCATTAAAAAAAAAGTGGAAAAAAAAAAGAAGAAAAAGAATAAAAGCTACCACTTGGAAACCTGTCGAACGACCTATCCAAAAGTGATTTACCATCGCGGAGGCGCATTACGCCAATGCCTTGAGGTATCTTTCCTAAAACGTATCATCAGGCCTCTATTGTAATAACACGAGTCGGCATTGTCATTACGTCGAGGCCCGGTTGTTTCAGACTCAATGATTAGCGGTCGGTGTGGCTTTGTCCCAAGGGATAGTGCTGGGGGTGTAACGGTAATAGCAGGGCGCTGCGATAATTCCGGTAAGGATCAGCAAAGGCGGGAATTAGACATAGACAACGGGACAGACGTCGCCAATGCCGAGCTGCAAAAGCGTCGAGATGCTAACCTAACCTGACTGCTGTAACGATACCAGGCGCCAGATAAGTGGAGGTCTGGCTTGATGAGTTTTTGGAAATAAAATTTAAAAGTTCGGCAGACCCCCCTAAAGTGGACTTAGATTTTCGTTATTCGGGTAAGATTATAATTATACGAATTTTGTAAAAAAAATTTTGCAATGCTATCATGCATGGGTCGTTGGAGGAGGCGTTCGTCCAACTTACCCATATAGATGCTGGTCTTACGTGTCCCTGGGCGTCCCTGGTCTCATCCTGTCAAAAGTCGGCGGGAATCTCTATGAAAACAACACGAAGCCAGGGCCGTGAGAAGTGCGGGCATCCTTAATGCGACCTGGGTGATTTGTTGTATTCCTGGTGAAAGTCGCATAAAAGGTCTTCGAGTTACGCACAGAGATGGTATCGATTTCGTGGAGGAATACTTGCGCCAACGTTGTTTACAGCATCGAAACGACATATTTTTAGTTTTCAAGAAAATCTGTACGCGGATCTGGCGTGGTCACATAAAAATGCAGGTCGTGCACGGGCGCTGCTTGCCCGGGCCGACATGGGTGTTTTACGAGCGACAGCTTTGCGTGTTTCGTGGTAGGCATTATTTTTCCTCCTAAACTCCGTTATACCTGGAACAATGGAGAGATTAAAACGTAAAATATGATCCCAGGGGTACGCGGGGTAGGAGAGGCTCAGGGACCGTGAGCTTCGGCCTACGGTAAATTTGCTCTATGGCTACAAGTTATTTTCGGGTGGGCACTTTATTCTTTTTTTGTTTTTCCTTTTCTTTTTAGACGCGACACGAACTTACAAAATGCTTATGCCACCGCTCGACCTTACCCGTTCCTTCCCATAACCAATTACGAATCTACACGATCTTCCCACTTAACCGTACCTACCCGACTGCAGGAATTCCTATTAGTTTCATCGACCGACAAATTTCCCTTTTCAAGCTTCCCGCCAAACGTTCGCGTGCCTTTCCCGCCGACTTTTTGAATTTACATTAACTCCGGCCCTCGTCTCTCTGCCGACTGTACTGACTAAATATTCATCCGAAAACACATAACCCTAACCCAATTATACAATAACTCAAATCTTTCGTCCCTCTCGTATCTAATAACTAAAGTAAAATAGATAAAATAAAATCAAATAAAAAGTGACGAATACCTCCAGGATGAAGCAAGAGAACGTCCGATCATTCTCGGATATTTATCTTAGTCCATTATCGATTGACCAGAGCATCGGAATGGTCGCATTATAAAGATCGATGATGGATTTAAACGGATGACAGATCAATGATCGATATATCATTATGAATTTCGTCTGTCAATAAAATAGAAAAAAAACACAGCATAAATCGACAAAGAAATCCAAGCAAAAAATTTCTATGTCAAATTCTTCGTTTTGACTTCTTCCTAACTCGCTATATCTGTATACGTCACTCGCTCCCCATACGTGTACCGTATGTAGATTCATACTCGTGATCGAATTGTCCATCGGATGTCTGTGCTATCGGAAATAATAGTAATGGAATCATAGGCAGAAATACGTATACCGTGCCTTGCTGGTACAGTGTAGCTAGACGAGGATCTCACTGCCTCATGTTTAAATCAGCGATAACGAGAAGCCTCGGTGACATATGTCACTGTCGCTGTCAGCCGGCTACACAATCAATATAGCCGCTCGCCAGCCCGCTTGCCTCCTTGCCTAGCCTATATACATATATGGCGTGTATATATATATATATATATGCCTCTGCTATGCCTGACTGGCTGCCTGCTTTTCAGCCTTCACATGCGTAGACTGTATCCCCCATCCGATAATATATTCGATACGTGACTTCGTATTGGACAAATACAAAAGCTACTCCGATAACCTGCGGCGAAAGCCTCTTTTTCGTTTTAAGTAGGATCGACGTGTCGCGACACTTTTTCTTCATTCGTTCTCTTCCTTTATTTTATTTTCTATTTTTTGGGGGATTTAAAATATTCCTCTTTCGTTCATTCTTTATATTCCCTATGAATTTTTATGCTGCTCCATATACCTATGCATATCTATAATGTACGTATTCTAATCTTCGTGGCTTTACGGTGCACACGTGGGCATCTGTATCGATCGGCATTAACTCGTTTACGACTGGTAAGTGAAAATTGATTGAATATGAAAATCGGTTAAGGTTTATCGCTAACGAGATATTGTTCTTGTATTTCGAGCATTCAACTTGTTTCTCGTCTATACCAATGAATTCCATTGTGGTCTGGTGCCTTTGCCGTTGCTATGAATTATGGCCGATGGACGACTTTAACTAATTTGCCAAGCCGTATATCAATCAAAGTTAATGGATGTCGCAATTTCAGCAATGCTATTCGCGAGGACGTTATGCTTAACGACGAAATGGATTAGGAACAATGACTCGGGTTAAAATGAATTAGGACGTCCCGCCGTTAGGGATAATACGTTATTGGGAAAGGTCAAGAAAAATTAAAGATGACAGAGAATATTATTTGATAAATAAATTTGCATGACTTCATTATTCGTTTAAATTATTTTACTTCGTGCCAACGAATCAGCGACGAATTTATTTGGCAAATCATTCAATTAAATGACAAGGGAGACATACGCAACGATCGGTCGATTTGTATAATCGTTATCGATCTGGATCAAGGGGGTCGGGAGGAGGTCAGGAAAAATAGTTTTTTAGGGCACTTTCAAACGTGATAATAATACGAATTATTTTCGTTGGATGTGTGAATCCAACGTGTGATCCCTGTGTGAATTCTAAGTTTAAAAAATAAACGAAATATTTATATCTCTCCCCTAATAAGTCATCTCTACCTATTTACACGTGGAACTTAATGAATTTGTTGTCTGTCAGGTTATTTTATTACTTGCTCGGAATTCCTTCTAAATCACGTCGGAAAAAATATTTACGCGTTAACATAATTTATAAGTGTCTGAAGTCAGTCGAGAGATTAACAAGATTACGCGAGAGCATGATAAAAATCCTCGTGTGTCACGATACCATTAATTACTTATAATGCGTGTTGTTGTGTCAAAAGAATTTAAGAGCACACTATTTTTTTACTCGACAGATATAGTCAGTAAAATACGAGGGGCGAACGAGAGCCAAACGACGATCAAATTTTAGAAAATTTTCTGTGGCGGCAGAAAGTTAAAATTTTCTGAAAAAAAAAAAAAGAACAGCAGGGCGCTACCGGTTTTGGGTATATTATGTATACTTTTTGCTTGTACCTCTCGTATACTGTAACGTGGATGCGGTTCAAGGTATATTCGTAGGTATATACTGTATAGTATATATATATTATATATGAAGTAGGCACCTCATGGCATTCCGCACAAAGTTCAGAGTATTCGAACAGGAGAAATGGAGAACGCTATGATTTATTACCCAGCGCAAATTCTGTTTCTCTTTTCTGCACGCTAACCGCGTTTGCGTCCATCGATCTTTTTCCCTTTCACGGTTCAGCGCACAGCCTCCCTCCTGTTCCACGCCATCTCTCAAAGTGACTGACTGCCTCCTCTATTATCCGCTTGTCAGCATTTTTACACTTTTATCCAGTCCTCCTAGCATCCATTGTCGCAGGGTATAGAACGCAACCAGATACGATAAACGTTCTTCGCCATTGTCGTCGTTCACACGAATTCAATGTAATCGCAACTTGTTCGCTCGAATGCACTCCGACCAGGACAATTCCGTTAGCGCCAAGTACGTATACGTATATAGATGTACTCCTGGCCCTAATGGAGCACTTTGGAAACCCTTTTGTCGCTTGAACAATAAGATTTGTCTATTGGCACGTCGTGACATTTAAGGGGAAAGTATACGTGGTTTGAATTAATGGCTGGGAACGATGGCGGGAAATTTGAATTCCTTCAAATACACAGGATCGACAATTTGAATAAATTACGAAAAATTTTTCTTTTATTGTGGATTATATTCGAAAATTGTATATCGTCGCTGGTCAATTTACTTATTTTCAGAAAATTATATTTTTCCATAAGCAATACGAGGTCTGGTTCTTGGAATCTTCCTAGCTACCGTTTTACTTTTCTTTTCAGGATATAGTGAGTTGCAGTATTTTATTTTACGATCTTTTCACCTATTTCGAAAAACGGAGTCGTTTTATTGGCACGTCCTTAATTCACGATAGTGCCCCTGCTGATTACGCTCCAGACCTACCCTCGTACCAATTAACACTTTACGACGAAGTTGTTAAATTTTCGTCGCGACGCCCCTTTGCTCCCCGTGCTCGTTTCTCCGAGTCCCCTGTGTCCTAATCCCGCCTGACAATGGTCTGCAAAATTATTACCTTGTCACAACAAACTGAGCGGAACCCTAGGCTGCAATAGTACGACTACCAAGGGGAAAAGACCATAACCATTTATTACAGCAGCTATCGTTTTGAAAGTGAATTTTGTAACAGTGAATTGTCAATAGCGCTTGTGATTTTCTCTATGAGTCATTCGAGACTGTTTTTCGAAAATACGTCAAATACAAGATTTAACGATGCTCTTAAGCAAATTAGCAAATCGGATATAAAGGGGAAAAAACGTTAAACAAAAAATAGTTCCATAAAATCAAATCAAAAAAATCATCCAAAAAGTGTTAAATAGCGATATGTGTTTAGAAACTAAAAAAATTAATTTTTAAAATGAAAAAATTTTTGTATACGAATTTCCGACTAAAGTTACACCGTATCAACTCTAACGGAATACCTTAATTAGCCAAGGCACTTAGGCAAATAATTAGCATACATCAAGAAGTCTGATAATGATCTGTGACATATTAAAATTGCCCTATGATCGTCAAACCAATTAATTTTAATGTACGTCCGCGAGACTCGTTGTTTACAATCGTGTCTCTGTCAATAGTACAGCCAGCCCTTTGTCGGCCTTAGAAACTGACATTTATAGTAGTCTCCTCAAAATGCTGACCCGCCGGCGGCAAACTTCAAAGCGTGCTACATTAGCTGTAAACTCATCCGTCAGCGTCAGAAACGTCAGAGAGTCGAGCGTTAGGGTAGTTAGAGATTCGGCGCCATGCTTTCGGTGAGGCCTTCGTAGTCATGGACCCAGTGCACTTTTCCAATATCGCTAAAAATTCATAATCATCCCGGTGAAATGATTGGTTTGGCGAAAAATGTGACTTTTCGAAGAATAGTAGAGCGCCTGTTATCTTCGCCGGAAACGGGGTCTAACGGTAAATACAATGTAAACGCATTACTAACCTTACCCGATAGGAGTAACGATAACACGAATCTACCCAGTATAACCCACGTCACTTAGAACTTCTCATCCGTGTACACTTCCCAGTTGTATTATCCCTGACAGCAGATACACTCAGGCTAATTATTGTTTACCGTAGACACGAGGCACTGCGCGCGCCACTGAAGTGGATGGAATCATAATTCCTGATAATTAGCTTGTAACATAGTTGCTCAATCGATCCCAGCGTACAAAGCGGCGCTCGGTCCGAGACTCCAGCGGAATGGCAATAATTGCATAACTGCCGAGATTCGCGACGTTAAAATTCCAGACGGTATAAAATTCAGGTTTTTTTTTAATACCAGTGCTAAGTACTGCCCGGATGCTTACGTGCGAGTACGCGTCGCTAATTTATCCCTACCGTACCGATTACCTCTAGTGGCGAGCTTTATAAATTGACTTAAATTAATTAACACGAAGGAACGGATTCTCGTTCCAGGCATTGAGACAAGGAGAAAGAGCACAGACGCCGCGAGCCTCAGATTTCGTCCTTTTTACTTAACTTTATTTATTTCCAGGCGAGAAATGCGGAAGGTAGTTCAACTTCACGGGCCATTCAAGTCTGTGAGGTAGTGACGAGTGAAAAGAAATTTTTTTCTTGTACCGGTATGTCGTATGGTCGATTTCAAGTCGAGTAGCCTGGTCGGAAAAGTTGGGAATCGAGCAATCACGCGGTTTGGTGTAATTGAAATTACTGAATAAAAATCGGACGTCACGGATAACCGAGTCCGCAACGATTAAAACGTTTTTACGAAATTGTAGGCAAACAGCGGCTAAGTGGCTGTCATTCGTTACTCGAGGCAGTCGGTAAGTCGCCCTGTGAGCAATCAATCACTCGACATCCTACACCCTGCAACCCCCCGAGGCCATTACATTTCTATTTTGAAAGCTGCTTATTAAGCGGGGCCGACTGGAGAGACAGACAGGTTTCACGATATAAAATATCGGGTTGCCGTAGCGCAGGGACTCTTCTACGTGGTGGTGGGGTTAGGTCGGTTGGTCTCTATAGCGAGTGAGCGAGAGGTAGGGAAGCTGTAAGGAGGGCTAGGGCTGTAAAAGCGGTGAAATATCAAAGCCGGGATGGGAGCTGTCATCGTCGGGCCAACATCATGGGTGGCGTGTTGAATTAGAATGCCTTCCCACACCAGAGACCCTCGAAACTCTGCCACGTTTCCCCCACTGGAGCGATACCTTGTGGTGGGGATGACAGGCTTGCTTGGTTAGTCTGAGTAGTGGGGGAACAGGTTGAGCAGATGGCGCTGCATTCGCGTTCGGTCTTGCGTCCCGAGAAGTTCGTACGAACCGTCACTATTTTCCTGGATTTCAAAGCGTACGTGTCGTTCTAACGAAAATCTTTCCGTGTGTTTATTAACGGGAGGGAGTGCCGATTACTTTCGGCTTGACGATAAATAAACGTTTGTAATCTTATACGAGGATATTTAAATATTTTTCACGTGTGTTGTGCAACATTATTTTTTTTTGTGTATCAAGAGAACATAGTGCGAGAACAAATGGTTGTACTTGAGGAAGGCGGTATGCTGACCACTGGACACAATCAGTACTTACAACCGGATTATCTTTCTCCGCTTCCAACTACGGTTAGTATTTATAGGAGAGATTTGAGGATTCCGAGAGACGATTTTTTAGTTACTCCGAGAAAGAATTCTTGCGATATCGAAAAAGAGTCACAAGTCTGTATGCAATACGGAGAGCTTTTATCGAAAGGCTTTATCGGTTCTTTTTTTTCGATTTTTAATGCTTGTTAGAGAATTTCATATTACGACTTTTACTGCAGTTCAAGTACAGCTAAATTTTTACATTGTTAAATATTATTTAAGTTTTCGCAAACAGCGTAATTTCCGATCGTCCTTTTGTATTTTCACTCGAGTACATGGTTCGAATTTATTTATTTTACAGTTGGATGCGAAAAAGAGTCCACTGGCGTTATTAGCGCAGACATGCAGCCAAATCGGTGCGGATTCCCCGACGAAGCCTCTGATCTCGCCCCTGGAAAAACCACCAAAGGGAATCGTATCGTCAAACGCTAGATCGCCGCCTGCAGCCAAGATGGATCGCACGCGTTGCAGTCCGTCGGAAGCGAAGCCGCTGGCGTTCAAGCCATACGAAACGAACGTATTCACGAAGAAGACTCAGGACGACGGACGCCCTACGTCCAAGGCTAGTGTGCACAGTGTCAGTGGGCAGGATAGTGTGAGTGCCAGTGAGAACAATAACGTCGAGAAAAAATCATCCGGAAGTCGTACACCGATCGGAAGGAAATCCGCATCGCCGGCGGTAAACAACGCAAGCGGAACCCCATCGTCAGACCGCAAGACACCAGCGGATCGGGAAAAGACGAATGATTCGCCAAGAAATAACAATGGCGCGAGTCCCATTATCCGATCCGGAATGGAAATTCTATCAGGACATACTAAGGAATCCGCATTGGCCGGATATAAGCCCGGTGCCGCTTTGTCAGGATTCGGCGGTAACCCTTTGTGCTGTCCGCCAGGACTAGCCGAGAATCCTGCATTCAGACCACCGTTTGCTGGCGCTTCGCCATTCTCTCATCATCATGCAGCCGCGGCTGCTCTTCTTGGATATCCGCCTTCCGCTTCGGCAGCTACCGGAAGTCCTTACCTGAGCTATGCTCGTGTGAAGACACCAGCCGGTGGCGAGGCACTCGTTCCCGTCTGTAAGGATCCGTATTGCTCAGGGTGTCAGTACAGTATGCACAATGCTCAGATGATGATGGGCGCAGGATCATGCCCCAGTGGATGCACCCAGTGCGATCATCAGAAATACGGATTGGCGATGGCCTTATCATCCTTGGGACCGATGCCACCACCATCCTTATCATATCCCTCGTCCCTTGCCGGTGGCCGACCCTACGTCTGTAATTGGATCGCCGGCGAATCTTACTGCGGGAAGAGATTCACCACCTCCGAGGAGCTCCTACAGCATCTTCGAAGTCACACGAGCCTTGGCAGCAACGATCATGCGACGTCAGCGTTACTGGGCAGTCCTCATCCTCATCCACTGTTATCACCTTCGGCGGCCCTTCATCGCGCAGCTGGCGGATCTTATCCAGCACCGTCCCTCAGCCCGCTGAGTGCCAGATATCATCCCTATGGAAAACCACCGACAGGACCGTTGCCAGCATCCTTGGCTGCGTCACCCTACAGCGCGTTTAACGCGTTGGGTCCATACTATTCCCCGTATGCAATTTACGGTCAACGGATCGGTGCTGCCGTTCATCCTTAAGGATCCAGGATGTGACACGTGGGTTACGAAAACTTGTGTGATGAGAGAACGAAGGTTTTTTTGGGACTGCACTGTAAATATTTGGCGCGTCGCATGCGCTGTTTGTAATATAGAAATTATTTAAAAGAATGCATAAATTAAATATTATTAAAGTTTATATTATTATTATTGTTGTTCTTTTAAATCGGGAGAGGGGTCATGGCGCGCCTGTCGGGTCGAGATAGCAGTAACTCGAAATTATACGCCTATTAAAATTTGATCGATTTACGGTCGGGTATTATTGAACGACTGCGTTTCACGATTGTCCACTCGATATAAATTATCAAGCAATCTCGTGCTGCTGTCAGAACTGTCGGACTCCTACTATTGTTGTTCCCTTGTTGGCGCGACGAACGCGCGGGCAGTCGCTGCGAGCTTAAGGAGTCATCGGATGACGATGGTAATCATTGGTTTAGATACACTCGTTCCACTTGGGCTCGCGTTTCGATCGGTTAACGTTGATTTTGCATTCGATGATTTCCACAGGCTCGCTGTGCACGAAAGAAAATTCGTTCACTAGGGGTAAACGCGTTCAATGTCCATAATATAACTGTGATATAAAATGTTCTCGTCGAAGAGGGCAGGACAAAAATATTATTACACGAATACGCTGTCGATTGCAAGAAAAAAGTTTTACTAATTTATTGGCAAGACCGTACCTCGACGGGAGACTGAAAGTGATGTGAATTTAGAAGGGGAAAAAAACGAGGGTTAAACATAAAATACAACGGGGACAAAGGTATCTTGAAACGTATAAAAAAGAATATTTGAATGAACGATGAATTTTGTTCCGGATAAAAAAATTGATGCATCATTATTTAAAAGAATTTTTAATAAAATGTCTGGTGCTATTCACAATAACGGGGTGTAGAATATTTGTGGCTGCACGAAGACAGAGAGTCTACAGGGCGCAACGACGCATTGCGTCGTCCAAGAGAAACTATATATATATATATATATATAAAGAAAATATTACCCTACCGAAGCATAGAGGTATTACGATACGTCATTCTGAAATGTAAATACGATTTGTAAATATCGTTGAGTTTCCATACCGCTTTAATAAACATGTTTGTAGAATCACACGTACTCACGCAATCGCGAGCACCGCGTTTCTAAATCACCCCGTCACTTACCATTATTACCAACGTCGTCGTCCCTCCTGGGTACCCGAGCGCCGCGCTTCCCCAGTCTGGCCAACTTTCATAACTTGCTTCCCTTTATCCTTCCACTTCCCGCTGACACCCCGTCCTCCGCCTTTCTCAAGCACCAGGATAGTAGTAAAGGTTAACGTGGGCGTTTGCGTGTAACGGAATGGATGTCTCGCGTGAGGAACACATAAAGGAGGAGACTTTCAGCTCTTGCACGGTCAGACTCTCTCCCTCTCTCTCTCCCGCTTGTGCGACTGGGACTCCCAATCCCCGGGGCACCAGAGAGAGTAAATTTATTTCTTTCATTACGAGCAGAGCGGTCCGTGAGTTCTCGGATATCAGCGCTGCAAGGCGGGACGCATAAATCTGAAGCTGAGCGGCGGAGTGAGCGAGTTCTGTGAGTGGAAGAGTTTGTGGAACCGAGACGAAGTCTTATGGCGAAGAGTGAACACGGAGAGCAGGAGAAGGAAGAGAAAGAACACACTTGTTCTTCTCTCTCTTTATTTTTTTTATTTTCATTCTCTTTGTCTCTTTCGCCTCCTGCCGATGCCGACGCCGACGCCACTGGCTGCGACGCTGCTACCACCGTTGCTAGTTCTCTGGTATTACTCTGTTCCTCCTGCTACTCTACTGGCATCCCTGTCGCGACTCGGCTGGCTCGGCAGAGTGAAATATTCGGTGATTTTACGTGAGGATTAATGGCTTCCCATATTTCTCTCTGCCATTCTTCAGATTGGAATTTCGGTTATTTCCAGCCTTCGCTGAGTCTCAATTAGTTAACGTGCTGGACGCACTCGCTGTACGGTGCACGGGTACAGTGACTTTCATAACTACAAGTCAATGCTGTTTCTTTGTCTTATGCGTCAATCTCCTTGGAGGATTTTCAAAGTTTATTCTTATGCATTTGCATACAATAACCTCCGGTACTCACTTTACAGTCGCACCGGTTACCCTATGAATTTTACACGTGAACGTTAAATGGCTTGCTTTCCGAATGCCTAGTACCAGCTGGCACTGTATCTGCTGATATAATACATATACATCCCATGCAGCAATCTGCCATTGACTTTTTTCCTTTTTACATTGCTGAATAATACACTGAGCCTCGGTATCTGAGAAAGTATTAAAATCCATAGAAGCAGCAATAACCAGGACACTCAACCGTACTCCATAAACAAGGGGGTTCGTAGCATACAGCCTCCTTAAGAAAAAAAAAGTCTATAAAAATGATAATCTCCAGCAATGAAATTAAAGCGTGATGCATACCACTCGCGGAACCTCAAGAGGATAATTTATATCCCATTAGGCAGCAGGTGTTGACTCCTATCCAAGTGCACGGAGTATTCTCCATTCCCCAGCGGTAATACCGAAGATCCGATCCAAAGGATATACATGGTAATTGCACGTAGCAGGACATCGCTAGATTGTATACAGACCCTTGCTGATTTCTATAGATGCTAATTTCACTGCTTAGTCATGACCATTAAGATTTTTCAGTATCTTGATTTAAAAATATTTGTATATATTTTTTATACACGTTCCTGGACATTCGAATAGCTCCTATAGAGAGTCCCTCGTGACCCGATCGATCCGTCGTTGAGTAAATGAGAAATCATCGTGGAAAATGTCATAGCGATACTTGTCAGCTTGTCACCTGGCCCGGCCTGGAGTAGGTACGTCCCTGAGCGACGTCTATCAGGCACATCCAACCCACTCTTGCGAGTCAGCGCAGACAATGTAGCACATCAATAACAGGCCGCAGATAAAAGCAGCCCATACATCGTGGGCTGACGTATCGTTTGTAATAAAACACAAAGGGGCCTCTGGCCGCCAGTGGCATCTGTGTACTACGTTGTGCAGCCGTTCGTTCATTCTTGCTGTTATTAACAGGCCGTACATCGTGCCCGGTCTTCCACCTAGGATCTCCTGTCGGGTCATACATCACTGATGAATACGCGACAGCAAAGAGTAACTATAACTCATCCATAGACTACGATCCCCTGGAGATGAAATTGCGAAGGATGAAATCGATAGGTTAACCACAAACAAAAAAAGTTGTTTCATCACTGTTTCGTGCCAGTGAGAGCGACGCCAATGGGAACCTGACAGTGGATTGAGGTATATATTTTTTAAAATTGATTATGAAAAGATAATCTTTATTTACAATACGGATTTATATGTACTGCGGTAGAATGGATTTTCTACTGTTGATCTTTTGCTCACTTGGATGCTGCATTGATATTATGATTAATCTTATTTCATTCGATATTGACATTCTTCGTGTTACGTGTAAATACGTTCGATATGAATTACAGAAGTGGTTGGATGGGATTTCGTTTTCAGGAATAACAACGATACGGATCTCTTTGGCATTCGGAGTGTATATATATTGTACAGTGTTTTTCATTCGGGAGAGAATTGGCAATGCCGAAGACGCTTGTCCGGAGACAAGATTAATTCGCGGCAGATGAACGTGGTGGATATCGCTTACAAGAATATTAATTCAGTTTCTTTAGTGTACGCAGATGTCAGCGACTACTCAAAGCTTATAAGATAGGACTGGTTCCGAAACTGTTATTTTTTCTATATGAGTTTGGTAACGTTTCATCGATCAGTAGTCAAAGATAGACGAGAAGCCAGGTCTTCGAAGGATGGTCCCTGTCGAGGAAGCGATCGGGTGGCGGGCGTCGCGACGCTGCTAGTCAGTATCCCTGGTGTCCCGAAGAGAGTGCCGGCTCGAAGAGACGTCGGAAGAGGGAGACGCAGGAGACGGGTCCGGATGATGAATTAGCCGAGGTGACCTCTCGCGCGAAATCTCTCTTGCCTGGACTCGCGGTAGGCAGCTCCCGTGATGTCGACGTAGATGATGGATCACCCGACCTCGCGGAGCCATTCATCACCTCCATCTATCAGCCATCCCTTCACCTTCCTTTAGAAAGCGAACATTCGACGGCTATCTACTAGCTTTGGATAGTGATTAATGTCGATCTGAGCGCGCCCTGTTATTTGACCCACAGGTCGCTGTGTGTGTCCGAGATGATGGGCGTTGACTTCTGTGTCTGCAAGATCATCCGAGTGATCGTTAATACCGATCGCGAGTACTCGAGAGATCTTGATCATGACGGTAGACCCATTGGCACCTGCCGATTGCTCGAGTATCCGACGTACCAGGTCTGATAGGTATGTGGGTCAGGGTCGGTGGAGTCGAAGAATGTACATTCCTTTGGCAAGGATCCTCCGACCTGGTCAGGGATCCAGGGACGTGTCGTTACTCCTGGACATTACGTGGATGGAGCCTAAAAAATTGTCTCTGGTCACGAAGAAGCAATTGGGTATCTTTATGGGAGTTTCTGAACGTCGAACCGGTCCTGTGAAGCGGGGAAGAGCGAGTCTCGGTGAATCCTCCTGTATACGACTCAATAACGAAAGTAACCCTTGACTTCGAGTCCAACGTTCGTAATGTCGTAACCCCGTAGCGTTAAAGGATTAAACGTATCAGCCTACCTACCAGCATGCCAACTTGGTAATTACGTTAAATTATTGGAGTGAGCATGAAGGAGCGGGTTATCTCTCAATCTAGGCAACTACAAAGGAGCCGACAGAGTAATTGTGATTGGTGTAACGGAGCCAGCTAGGAAGATCTCGCGCTACACGGCTATACATTAATGCGCCTCTCTGTCTGAGCTGTCTGCCTCGTGGCCAAGATGGAAGACAGTGCTCGTCTATTAATGACAATTAATGTTTTTAGGGGGTCGATAAGCCGAAGGTAAACCTCCTTGCGAAAACCTTATTCCGTTGTCTCAGTCAGTGTTGCCAACTACGTTGCCGCAAGGTTCGCTTGATTAATGACGCGAGACGGCTTGCCGGTTGAGCGGCTCGTTAGACTCGCATACTTCGCAACACCCGCCAAACGACATTGAATTTTTCTTCCTCGACTCACGAAAGTCACGAAATGCTTTTTCCTTGTCCATTTTTCTTTTATTCTTGACGCAACAACCAATTCCTGGCAGGCTTACGTTTTCAGTTAATTCAATCGGTATTAGGCACTCGTGACGCACCGATCAATCTTCTGAGATCTAGTTGCGATATCAGGAACAGATCCAAAAAAATTGCTTCAGCTCTCTCTCTCTCTCCCTCTATATATAACCCGTATCAGTATAGAGAGTGTTCGCTGGAATGAGGTACAATTTACAAGTAAAATGTTCCTGTCAAAACCCGTATAATGAGATGCTCAATGGGCCAGGAAGTTGCAGACGTTGTACGGATGGGACATTGATGAGGAAACTTCGGCTGGTTATAGCCCTGACTGGTGATAAGAGGCAAGGAGTTCCTAAGTAAGAGAGGTAGAGGATGGGTTCCTTGAGGTGGAAGTCGAGTTTGAGGAGGAGATGGTGCCTGTGGAGAGAATCAGGGATAGGAGGAGGTTTAACCCGGAGCTATCTCTACTGCGTTATCCTAGCAGCCCGTATATCCGGTAGAATAGAGAGCAGACCTGACTGTATATACAAACATACATATACCCATCACCATCACTACCACAAGCGTTTCAAGTCCTTATCTTGTCGTTTTACCATCTTAGTGCAAGGAATCAGGAAGGATTGGCTGTGGTCTTAATGAACCAGGATGTCTTCGGCATCTCATTTGCTTGCCAGCTTTGAATTTCGCCAAGGAAGTCATTCTGAGCTTACATAGCATGTGCGAGTAGAATCCGACGACGTTGGACCTGGTACAGAAATTTCGAATGCGTTTTGATTTTACAGATAGATTTATATATATATATATATATATATATAAAAGTAACTGCTTTGTGCCTTAATAAACGCGATAGTCGTTAATTAGGAAGTCGAGGATGAGTATCGTCCAAACGATCCTACTGAACTTTGACTAACTCCCAGAGGATAGGATCGCCATTTCCTTCCTACCAGGAATTCAATGGGGCCAATGTTCGTGACCCATTACTCGGAAGCACTTTGTCCGCTTACGGGCCGCCACTTAATGCTTTCTGTAACTTACATAACTCAATTTGACGTTAATGAAATAAGTGACATGGATCCAGTGGTGTGATACAGGCGACGTGCCCCGCGCTAAAAAAAAACTGTAGGATAATTGACAGCAGTGGTATTACGTAAAAATTATAAATAGTACAAGCAATACCTTTTCCCTTAGACTCGCATAATACGAGGTCGTAATTAATGTATTATTAGGAAGGATTAGGTAATTGGTCTCTGAGGCTTTTCCTATTTGCACCTGTCACCAATCGATCGGAAGCAAAGGGGTCGTGGCATTGGCGAGCAAATTAAGATAACCAGTTCCTTATTAATACGTAACCTAAAACGCTCCTGTGACTATCGACGTTTACACGCATCGATCGCATATTACGTCGAACGAGCACTTAGGTTATGTCAGAATGAAATTTCCGTTAGACATTGTGACGGTTTTGTTGAAAATGTGAGGTTAACCTTTTCTTCCTCTTTGTCAGTCTAACACAGTTTACCCGTATGTAAATATCGAGCGCCGCCTAATTAGGGTGCTCGCTTGTCTGCCTCTAATGCTCTTACGTTTTCGGAATATGTAGAGGCACAAGAACAGGAAACAGGATGGCTCATTGGCGGTTTCTAAAGTGAGCGATCAAAGGGATCCTCTTGCCCTTAGGTGCTTTCGTGCTGTTAAATACGCTTGTCGACAGTGCTGCCCTCTGTCGGATACTTACGCCAACGCGTATCCACGGTTACTTAGTTAGGCGCTTGTAGTACGTGTCCCGCAATGGCGGCTTTTCAAGCGGCGTCTTGTGTGCTACTGCAATTAAGGCAGATTCGTGCGTACCCAGTCGAAGTTTTCAACGTCGCGACATCCTGGGCCCGAAATCAGGGAGACACGTTGACGAGGCGTGACGAGTGACTGAATAAAAAGTCTTTCATGTGTCCGCGAGTATTGCCACGTAGCGTTCATGAAGAGACCGAGTGTACGTTCGTCGTTGGACGTCCTTTACATACCGATAAACTTGAGCATTCCAGTATGGCCGTCCTTTCAAAACAAGAGATCTGCTAGAAATACGTCTAAGCCACCTAAAGGTGCGTTTTATCGATTCGTTATACTTTGGTTTATTACATTTTATGATTTTTATTGCCCCTAATAATTATACATGGAATTACGATCGGTATGGATGGATTAAACGACAAATAAAATTAATTAAAGAATACGTTAGCTCGGATTTCGATCGAAGATTCGTCCCGTATTCGTTGTCACGTGAACACCAAGTCACGTAGTGTAGTGAAAGCCGAGGGATAAGTGCCATATTTCATGGAGAATAATAAAAGCTTAATGAGCTTCGTGACGCAATAGAGACGCAATAGAAACGACTGGAAAGGCGCCGCGTTCTGTAGCGACACTCGAGATGTTTTACAATGTGACTTCGATTATTATGGGAACGGCTAGGTATGAAATGCTTTGAAAGAGTAAAGAAGAGAGAGCGAGAGAGGATATAGAGAAAACGAGAGAAGAAAATAGAGATGGATTACTTGTAAATTAGTGTCTGTTAAAAAAAGTCATACGTCTCCATTAATCGCTCCGGGCTGGAATCTGTGCGCGCGCAGCGAGCCAAGATGCTGTCGATGACTTTGCTATAGTCAGCCACGATCCAGATAACTTTTTCCTACGTAGCTTGTAAAAGTGTATGAAGAATATAAAATAAAAATATTTAAGTAACCGTTCGAATACTTTACGAACCGCCGTACACGACGGCTCCTCGTACTTCAGTCAATTGCCGATTCGATAATGCGCGGCACGTACGGCGTAGCTTCAAATTTTAAAAGCCAATCTCTAATTGACGGTGATTCGACAGGGAGGAATTGCACGCCGGGAGAAATATGGGATAAGGCAATTACGACCATAACGTCTCGCCCTGACTGTTACGCACTCCATAACCGCAGTTTGATACCATATAGGTATAATATTCGCTTCGACGTAATGAATTGGAAATTCCAAAGTATATATATAATTAATGGTAAGTAATGCTACACCTGGTACCTTTGAACCTTCAAAAGCATGATATGGTACAAGCCAGTGGAAAATGGACAAGTATAAGCGTAATAATAAAAGACAACGAGTATTCGTAAATACCTCAAGCAGTTGTAACGTGTCTCCGGTGAGCATAAAAATAATAGGTTCTTCAGTGAAATAAATAGAGTTATTAACGTGACAGTGTCACAATAAATTATGATGAAGCGGCGGGCAAAAAGGAACGGTCAGATGTGGTCGCGAAAGGTCGGATGGGCTAACAGCAGTTGATTGCCGGTCGCTCGTTTGTCTCCATGTAGTCTGACAGGGACGCACCAGCAACGCGAGCGGCAACGTCACTGGCTCGCCAGGGCAAACTGTTGCCCGAGGAACAAGAGGAGAGAGTAGCGGCGGAGAGCCCGAACACTCCGAGTGTTACGGTGCTTCGTAATTAGCCCTGTCCATAGATTGAAACAAATGGCACGGCGAAACTCGACTGTACGAACACAGTGCGAACGGGTGAACACCGGTGGCTCTGTGGCTGCCAGCAGGGAACGGAGACTCGCATCCCTTCTCACGCGTTGCTCCTTCGTCACTCTTGTTATTGACTCCGTCTCTCTCAGATTCTTCTTGCAAAACCTATGAATCATTTCAGGACGACGCCTCGTTGTCCCTCCTTCGGGTAACCTAGACAGCATCATCCTTTACTGTTCCAGTCAGTATTACTATATGGGTATCAGGCGACTCTAACACTTTTGAAAGGCTTGGCTGATGGTCTGGACTTAATCAGACTTTATTGCGGCTCACGTGAAAGCGTAAAGGACGCGTCTTTAATGATCGCGTGTCTAACGCCATAGCCTCTGCTCGTTAACTGATTTATAAAGCGGCCGGAGAACAGATGTCGTTGTCGTTTATTACATCTGCGTAAACACTTTGCGGTTGATTTAAGCATCGCGTCTGCTTTAGGTGAGACGAAGGAATAAATTTCCGGTTGGGTATACAATATAGTGCGTGCGAGAGAGAGAGAGAGAGAGAGAGAGAGAGAGAGAGAGAGAGAGAGAGAGAGAGAGAGAGAGAGAGAGAGAGA
>JARQTH010000047.1:679221-740505 GCA_030142595.1 Trachelus iudaicus | reverse complement strand
GAGAGAGAGAGAGAGAGAGAGAGAGAGAGAGAGAGAGAGAGAGAGAGAGAGAGAGAGAGAGAGAGAGAGAGAGAGCTCTTTGGTAGTTGGCAAGGAAACCCATCGGCGATACCAACGGCGATTAACGTCTCTCGTCTCTTTTGTGCGTTTTGCGGAATTTCCTAGGTAAGGTTAGGTAAGAGCTTTTTTTTTCCAAGCGATCCCAAGAGATACGGTAGCACGCGTGGCTATCGCAAGGCGGTATCTAATAAAAGCCACGTCGGCCTATTTCTCAAAGTACTAGAGGCTGTTCGCTGCTTTATCATTGCTAATTGGTTAATCGTTATCGTGAAACGGTACAGCACGCAAGCGTGAACCGGCAGGATCCATAAAAAGCGAATCTCAAGACGGAACGGAAGCATATCTCCCGAAAGGTAATTCGACAATGTGAAAACTCGTAAACGCGGTAGGCAGAGACAGGTAGCCGATTATGGGAGTCGGTACCGGCTAAATTTCTAGCGGTACCCGATGCGCGTATCTCAAAGACATTCCTGCGTAAATGACAGAACGGCAATGCAAAAGGTACAAATCGTCACCAGTCCGGTGCTTCCCCTCTGTCGCTCTTCACCGACGTAGATGGAGCCACAGGGATAGGAGGAGTCAAGACTGACAGATATAAATGACGGCGGCGGACGCGGCCAATGATTGAAACTCCCGTGGGCAATGCTGTTGTCTGAACCGCGTCTTGAGCTGAACGTGACTGTTAAGCCTGCTGTACGTGGCATCTTGTTTGTTTTTGCCTGACGAGGGGAACGCGAACCGCCGATCTGGCCTGAACGCAGGAACGAAAGAAGGAACGGACCGACAGGGGACCAAAGAGAGAAAAGATCCGTTGGGACAGAACTAGTTTGTAGGGGGCAGCACCGATAGAGAGGTTCCGACACGAGGGATCCTACGCTCAGATCTTCGTCCTCTTTGTTACACTGTTGGTACCGGCGGGGGAAGCTATTAATTACCCTTATTGAGCTTCTGTGCCGGCCTGCTCGCTCTCGGCTGCCGCTATCACTACCAATCAATCTTCGAGAGGCAGCAGAGCGGCTTCGTCAAACGCCCGCCGGAGTCGGCCAATCTTATGCCGAACAATGGACCAGCATGACTCGCTCGTGTCTTGTCTGCTTCGCATCAACGGGGAGGTGGGGGAGGGGGGGGGCATCTTGTATAATTTCTATACCGGGTTCCAGCCTCTTGCTACTTCATCCCCCCCCCCCCCTCCTTCTTACGTCTTCTCATCCTTGCATCGTTAATACTCTTTCTCAGTCACCTGGACCAGGATCCTTGTCCATGTTACACAGAGATCTCTTATCTCGATAAATACCAATGTCCTCCTGTCAAATCGCTCTGTTTTGATTCACTGAAAACTTGCATAATTTCCATCAAAAGAAAAACAGTAAAAAAGAGAGAACAAATAAAAATGAAGTCTGTAGCGAGTCCGCGCGAAGCAGTTGAATTTTTATCGCTATTTATAATCTCTCATGAATATTCTAATTAAGCTAATAATAACACGTGTATAAACTTACTTAACTCCGTATGCATCTCTTATAAACAAGGTACCGTCAAACAGTCGCGTCCACGGGAACAACTTTTGCATAATATCTCGCTGTCATTAGAACAGTAGCGACTCGACATCTGTCAGCTAAGTAATTGCCGCTAAGTTATTTAGCGCTGGTGCGATGATGGAGATGCAAATTAATGGCCGAACGCTAGAAGGACAGGACGTTAATTCGAGTCCCGTCCGTGGCCTGAGGGTAATTGACGTGGACGGTGACGTAGCGGCATCTCCGATTGTCAACTGGTTAAAGTTGATCCCCCAGGTCGTCGGGTCATTTAGCATGAATGTAAAATTTTTTTTATCTCAATCTTCATTAATGAAAATCTGTTATATTATTTTCAGATACAGCGAAGTGACTTCTCGTGTACCGGATAACGATTGATTGGAACGTCACTTCCATTGACAATTAATCCAATCGCCGATGTAGCTTCTGATTGGCGGAGCTCGAGTATTTTGAAGCACGTCGAATCGAATTGATTTCGGTAATTATTAAACTTCGCTTATCTATTTTCACTCGTTAACCATCGTGTTAGCATCTTGTGTCTGTCCACGCTGGGAATTGACTCGAGTGAGAACGCATGCTGAATTAATGCCTGTGACGTCCGCTAAGATTCTGGTCGAAGGCGAATTAACACGGAGCCAGGGGAGAATGTCCATATGCTGTTTTGACGAGTCTGTTTATAGCTACCGGGAGTGGCACGGAAAATATACTCCTTCAATATTTAAGAGACGTACGTTTGCACATGGTGTTACGTGTTTATACCCATAATAACGTCAATACGTTCCGGTACACGTGTAAGATAGCATGTAAATATATCTGTAGGTATGTACTGGCACTCGGTACAGTAGAGTATAACAGATTGATAGCGGATGGTAGAAAAGATTAACGGATCATTTTATTATATGGAATGGATTATGGCGTGTGGTATACTATAGGCGCTTATTTACAATAATATACTCAACGTTAATTGGATCCCCCCGTAGTGACGTAACTCGTGGGCTATAATTGCCCAAGTAATTGGCGGCTCCAAAGCGAAGCTTATTTTTTATTTTTTCCTATCATCTTTCTTCACTCTCCCGTCCCTAGGGTATATGACATCTGAATAGTTCCCGTCACGTTTTCAATTTTCTACGTCCCGACACTACTGGGGCTGTCCTTACTCGTTAAGTGCGCCGACGGCGTCGGCGATTTCGTCCCCTCCCTTAGATAAATTAAAATATCGATCAGCCCCTGTCAATTATAAGTTTGACGCTATGCTAATATCCCTGCGTCACCAAATCTCGAGCCACGATTACTTGAAAAATCACCCTCTGATTTTTTCCACCTCTTTCAGTTTTTATCAATCCCCCCCCCAACCAATCATCCCTTATCTTATTCATCCCTCTACCGTCACTCACTGTTATTCGTCATTTTTTTTAACTCATTCATTTTTTTTTGCCATCTTTGTCGTCTGTCATTTTTTTTGGTCTAATATTAAATTTCATACACGTATACATATGTATATATAATTTATAATTTTATAAAATAAAATTGCATTCCTCTCAAGGTTAAAGTGTATCCATGGCAAGTACCCAAGGAAAGTAGCGTATAAGAATTTTTCAAAAGAAAAATCTGAATCTCGATCGAATTCAAACCAGGGGATGATTTCGCGCCAGTATCGTGACAGTTCGCTCAAAGAGGTCTTGGAGGTTTGTTGTGGCGACAGCTCCGGGAGTTAATGGACTGCTGGTACTCCTGCTTCTGGTGTTGCTCCTGCTGCTGTTGCTGCTGCTGCTACTACTGTCGAGGTCCTGGTTGCTGAAATGTCAATAGCATGCATCTACAACATTTTTTCAGCCAGGGCTCTTCTGACGCATGGACAACGATATCGCTGTATGTCTTTCGCCGTGTAGATGCCACGTAGACGTATACATGGGGTGGTTGTACATTTAGCGAGCTGTCGCCCCCAACCAGCATCCCGTCGAGGTCTGACAGTTTTCATTCCACGCATATTTCATGTGCAACAGATTCTCAGCTTCTCCACTTACTTCGTTTCGACGTACCTCTACCGCAACGTATACATATCCAATGACTGATAATAAAGAAAACATTAATTATTCTTCGGGCAAAATATAAGGATATATAAATGCAGCAATTGAAGATCCTCGTGCGATCACTAATCGGAATTCTATACCGCGTAGAAGATAACTTGTCTTTGGATGCCCGACATTCTAGTCGGGACTGGCAGAGGTTAGATATACCTGTTGATTACCTATTGTTATTATTATTATCATCCTATGAAATACTGGTAACGAGCAATGATATCAGGATACGATAGCTCGTAACTCTGTTCGATTATCGATTAATTTATGGAAATTCTTGTGCTGTCCGTTAGAAGAAGAAAAAATGTATTTCTTCGCTATACTCAGTCAATTTATCTTTCAGGTATTATAAAGTCGTTGAATAATATATATGGATGCTTGTAAATTCTTTTAATAAAGATTTCTCATATTTTCTACCGAGCATTTTTATCTCATTGCGTGTTTATCCAAACGGCGTGAGTTGTTGGTAGAAAAATAAGGCGGACTCGTAGCTTTGTCAGATTTCAGCCATAAAGATGTATAAAGTACTGCTTCTGCAGTATCGTAATAACGATTATATTTTAATGTCAAATATTTCTTTTTTTTTTTTACTGTCACACGACTACCAATCGGCAACCAGTGTCAGCTGTTATTAAATTCCTTACCATCACCGAGAGAATTATATATGGCCTGTCGACGCCTTCCGAAACTTGGGTTATCGTTAACACCGAAATTAACATCCTCTTCGTGACACGAACGACCTCCCCAGATATTATAGTTACGTTCGGTTATCACGCACCAAACGAGACCCTGTAAGCTAATTAGCTCATCAAGATACCTTCGTGTCATAGTAACATTAACGCAAGACATTTTCGACGAGTAACCATAGTCCTATATATATCTATATACATATGATAAATAGCATTGATTTCGCTATTCTTCCTATACGTACATCTACGAACACACGGTACACATATATTCCTTGCTCAGTGACGTTTTAACGACCCTAGTATCCAGCCTTTGATAATCGGCTCCGGTGACTTTCTCATTGGCGTTTAACGGTCCGCGAAAGGACAGGCTTAACGAGGAATCAAGTAGGACGCGTACTTTTACCTTGAGAGACTCGTTAGCGATTGAATTTATTGCAAGGAGAGCGAGAATCCAGAGAAGAGATTAGACAATCGCCTTGGGTGACTAATCGCGTCTCCGACCAGCGGAATACCTGTCACACCTGTAATTTAGCGGGACCGGCGATCGAGATCGTTTTGACATGGATATGCTGGAAGACATAAATCGGCCAACTAATCTCTGTCGCTAATCGCGCGCCGTCATCGAGTGCCAGGCGACGCGAGCCTCCAGAAGGGAAGGAGCCTGGAGAAGAATGGATCAGCCCCAGGGCACTCGGCGATAGGGTAGAATAGAGGAAGAGAGGCTGGATAGGCGGTGGTTCGATTCGGCCCGAAAGGGAAGGATTAATGGCGCAGGCGGGACATCCGCGGTCATAAATCGTCACGCGGCCAGGAATTACCGGCTCGCAACTTGCGAAATATGACGGTCTCATAAATCGGAGTCTGCTGGCTCGCGCGCCTCCATCGACTATGTCCTAGAGCCCCGACGCCACTCCTGGCTTCCAGAGGATACGGTAAGCGTTGTCCAGATGTGTATATATATATATACAAACACGCATACACATGCCAGCTCTATGTTCTACGCTTGGCGCGCTACGGCCATTTATAACTTGGACGCCTGGAAAAGCGACCTCTATAACCTAATATGTTCACCATCAGACCCCTGGACGCTTGCTTACACCTATGTATACTGTACGTATAAGGTAACACGGTATTAATCTTCTTTCATTTTTATCTATCACTTATGACACGACGTATTCTTCATTCGCTATAGTACGATGGAAGATTAATTTTTTCAGGTTGTAGATATTCTTTTTTTTTTTTGAAAAAAAAAAGAAAATATATGTTTTATCCATTCAGAAAAACATGCTTCGAGTATACATCACGTCCGACGTACCTATGGTAACGACAGTTGAGTCCTCGACCACACGAAGAGACTCCGAAAATAGCCGGGGGCCAACACGACGCATCCCAAACGATTCATTATCGTTTGATCGGCTGTTCGTGTCGCCAGAACTGCGGAACAACGTTCGTTTGTATTCTTGTCGCAGGCTGACACTATTTATAACGGGCGACGTGCCTACTCGGACACCGATCAGCCAAACCTCTGCGCCCGACTGGAGTTCTTGTCGCGTTCGGCATTAGAGTCGGCGGCTCCTGCGGTTCCTAACAGACATTTCCCTTGGCCTTTCGAGCCACCTCGTAAACTCTTTAAAGACTCAACGCTTCGCGTTGACGAATAATATCCATTTGTTTTTGCCATTCTCGTGTTTACCTACCTGGGGAGGCGAGACGCTTCCAGTCAACTTCTCGGACGGTAAACTAAAAGCAAAGTAACAGGCGATGCGTCTACACGTGTTTGTGGAATCGTTGCAATAATTGAGTATATTAAAAACAAAGATGGCCGCCGTCTTCGTAAACGCCTGGCTAGAAATTCGCAAGGCTAATGAACAACGCATCCCTCATGGTTCGAAGTCGAAATTCATACTGCTTGTCGTTCTTGTGTTAGGCATTAGTATATAGGGTGACCGTGTAAAAAAATGGTGTAAAAAAAAGTCAATGTCTAAGCCTCGTGTCGCAGGGACAGTAATCGGCGCTAATCGCATACCTGATGTCTAAGTAGCTGCTTGTGGCTAATAAGCAATGTGTATATAGGTATCTGACTCCCAGTACGAAAAACGACGGCGAACGATATATCAGCGAAGCTCGTTTGAATGTGGCACTCAGTCAATGTCTGCCAGCTGTCATCTTAACAGATTCTATCGTTTAGCGGATGAGGCTAATTCCGTTGGCAGGCATGCAGCGGGATCGCAAGAAGCAGACCTTGAGCTACTCCAGCCTTCTGCTTGGTTACTCGTACACGCATATTACACTCGTAACTGCTACGAGACTGTACGAGATCGCTCGAGAGTTTCACGTCGACCTGTCCCTGTCAAATGCATCGCGCTTATATTTTCTTACCCTGTCTCGCGTAAGCGTTCTCTGTCTTCGCTCTCCTTCCTGTAGCCCGTGTCTCATCGGGACGACGTCCCATGTTCCCCAAAGACCTTTACTATCATTAACAGGCTGGAAGGTATATATATATATATATTTACGTTTAAAAATGTTGCCAAAATATTGCAAATTTTTTTTGAAACTTATAAAGATATATTTATCCAAAAAATTTCATTTTGAATTTACACGAGTCAAGGGGAGGGGACGTTCAGTGGGCTGGGTGGGTCATTTGATAATTGCCTATGGGATAATTGCCTATGCGCGTCGAACCAAGAGTCAAAGTCCTCGTTGCATTCGTTACGTTTACGATTTCCGTTATTATCGGCCTGTATAATAATTAGATTATATGGAAAGACGTAAAATGAAATTTCGGCTAGGATAAAGTTCCGCTTATCTTTATATAACCGTGCCGTTCCACTGGATACCCGGGACGTGACGTACTGCCTTGCGTTTACCTTGCAAAGTCGACTTTTGGTTAGGGAGAGGTTAAGAAAATATTTTAGTCTGGATTTATACTTGACACCCGTTATAATTGTTCAGTGTATACCCCTTTAACGCAGTCGTATACCCATGCATATGCATGCTGTCGATTAGGCATGCCGAAGTTAATAAAAATGTTAAAATAATGTTAAAGCAGTAACACTTCCTTCGCGCGATAGTTCCGCACCTTGCGTATATATTACTGATAGATAAAATATATCTAACACGGTTTGCTACTTTTACCCTGCATGTTTTCTAGTACCTCCATTTAGATCCATTACAATCTATATTAGATTACACGAGGCTCCCAGTTACGACGCGGTATAATTCTGCGATACGTCACGAACGTCGGGACGTCCTGTGGGACGACTCGTTGCAATTTTTATATTTTTTAAGCACAATGGAAAAACATACGAAACGCCAGACGTAAAAAAACTGTGTCCCGCAATTACGCACGAGCCGTGCACTACGTGTGTTCATAATATCGTAATAATAATTAATCGAAACAAACGATCGAATATTTATTAATTCTACTTGTTTTTCTCACCTGTGTCAAGATCTTGTTTGTGCTATTAATTTATGCAAAGTTTATCATCACGTACTTCGAGTGACCACTAGCGTCCTTTAAAATCAATATTTTTTACTCGTTTCAATCTCGCCACTCCTATACTGTATTCGTATTGATTTATACCGATAGACGAAGGGTAACTGCATGATTCGTCACCGTTTATGATATATACGTATATAATTATTCGCCCATATTTCATGCTTTTAGCCAGGCTCTAGATATCTTGACGATAGATAACGGCTTGACGATAGTGCCATTGCATGCGCGTACCGACTGCTAATCGAGCGCGTACGTCACTTGGACAAGTTGCCGGCACGACAGGTAAACGCGGCTACGTTTCACGTGACAGTAGAGAAAAATTGCACTTACCCTTCAACATTGAGAGAAACGTTAATTGACGGGTTCGCTCGTTTTACAGTGAGACGACGTGAAAGTCTCCACGAAATCACCTTAGCGCGAACCATGGGATTTCCTTTCCGCGACGCCGACGCCGATAATTAACACAGCTCGTTATCGCCTCCTATCGAAATTACCGGGTCTCGAGGCTTTACGGAACGATTTTATTAAAATAATTTATCTCTTATTACCAAACGGCACGCGTTACCACGATCAGACTATAGCTCAAGGATATAATCCTTTTAGTGTGAAATACAGTAATAACTTCCTATATCGATATACACATGTGATATCGTTAGTTCATAATTACCAAAGGGATTCGTATGAAATTTCTAAATTATATGTTTTCCGTTACATCATTGCATGCATATATACTATATATATATAGCGAAGAGCACGTCTGCTTTGAGTGCGATATCATATGTGACTGTGCTGTTCATTAATTCAACTTGGTACATATGTAGACTGCGATAAGTATACGAAACAGTGATTCGGGTCCACGTAGACTCGTATCAAAAGTAATCTACTGCCGGATTACTTTGACGGTGCTGGCTGACTAAGCGGATCAAAGAGGCTGCGCTTCGCGATGTGTCTAATGCGCGGCTGCATTAATACCGCCTATCGTACGCTCTTCTGCCTTTCATCTCACGCTGATTTAACCGGCTGTAAAAAGAATTTACTGGCTCGTTTATATCCCCTGCCCCCAGGCTGGAAGAGCATCGCGTAGTCGCGCTAACAAAAATAGACGCTGAAAGGTTCGGCTTCGCCGACGTCGCTTCGCCGAGCCGTGTGTTCCTGACGGCGGCGTCCGTCTTGTCGCCGCTGCTCCTGTCGACTGGCTTGCGCCTTCGAACGCGTGAATAATCGTCCTTTCGTTCGTCGAGTCGGGACCGCCGATAAACGAACTTTCGTCGAGCTTCGTTCCGCCGTCGCTCGGAGCCCTTTTCTGCTCTCTGCGTAACGGCTGTGGCTATTCCCCACCTTATGTACGTTAAACGCTTCGGGTACTGGCTGCATGTGATTTTATACGGTTTTTGCATCTTTTCAGGTTGTCCGCCTGTAATTGAGGGACTATCGGACACTGGATTTCTTAGTAACGTGAATCGATACGGTCTAATCGTTATAAAGGATTAGGCATGGGGGAATTATACACGTCTATGCGAACGTTCTTTTTTTAATATACGAAGGGGTTTATTGGGCATAGTAAATATAGTTGCCGAGTATCTCATAGTGGCGCCTATAGTAGCTTTTAATAACTGCGCAGGAGATGGTAGGTCAGAGGAGGATCTTGCGATGAATTCTGATCTGTCATGGGAAGATGCTTTAGTCTAGACGAATATTTTGGCACTTTTGGATTTTAAGGGGCCAAAAGGAGGCTCGAGTAAAATGTAATTGTGCTTGTGGTATCAAGTGTTGTTTAGGGGGTGAAACGCAACATATTGCCTCATGCTCGACTCTTATCGACTGGGGCAGACAGGAGGGCTGGCTGGAAGGCTGGCTGGCTGGCTGGCAGATTTACGAGGACCGCTCGGATAGCGAATGATAAACGCGAGTCGAGATAGCTTTATTTATTCGTCCTATCCTATGGACTCTCTATGGTAGCTGTCACTGAGATGTCTGGATGATCCGTACCGGAAGCGCCTGACCGTATTCTCCGTAGAAAGTATACAGTCTGCACCAGATGATAGTTCGGCATTCATTTTACGGTCTTGAAATTTTGAATATCGTTCGCGGGCGATTTTTCAAAAATATTATCATTTCACAACAAACCCGTCAGTCCGTATTTCCAAACGTCAAGATTCAATTGTTTCGACCAGTCGTCCATTTGCGAATCGTCCGAATGTCAAAAAAGAAAATGTACTAGCTTTTCACTCTGATTTTATATACGACTATATGTATATATGAGGGAGCAATAAAAAATCTAGTAATTTTATTATTATCATATCATACACCTGTACTCGTATCGAGCCTTATCATTTATCGTTATTCAATAATGATTTCCAACCGACTGCACGTATCATCCACCTGTTATTAATCACAGGTGTAAAACTAACCCCTGGCTCTTCAATATGGACCAGTGTCAAAACAAGCCTGACACACAGGCGGCGCTAACCAATATCCAGGAGATTGGATATTAACACGGCAGCATTATCGTAAAATATCAATTCCGCGTTGCGGCCGAAACGTTCCGGTCAGGCCGCGTCGTACGCCTTGTGCCGGTGTAATTGGACGTAGCGGCGCAAACTGGCGTGAACGTACCAGAGAGACAATCAAGATTATTATTGCGGTACAGCACACATGCCGTTCGTGAGTAATAATAATGGTGATGGTAATGATAATGATAATGATAATAAAGTGGAGGAACGGTTCTCGGAATCCCCGAGCAACGTCCTCTCCGCGACCGAGGCCTCGTTATAAATAATTAACACGGGGGAGGGGGCAGCCTAATTCCCTTCCGTCGCCACTTTCAGCACGCAGCAAATTAGTCTCCTTGCACCGAAAACCACGTGCGATCGGTATCGCACAGTGTAAATTTCGTGTAACAAGCAACGCGATAACTTACATTAGCCATGCTGCATCCACTGCTCTACGTTAAAGTAATGGATTACTCGTTCGCCGTTGTAACCTCTGTCTCGATCCTCTTCCTGAATCTTTCCCAGTTAATTACTAACCTAATCGTGATTCCCGTCGGCTTTCGTGAAGCTTACGGGTTCTGATGGCTTGGGACGTATTTATAACTTTTAAGAACGCAGTAAACTATATACGTTAGAAACATTGATACTTTATGATAGCTTGAAAAAAATTTCTTTTCAATACAATATGCTATTCCGACGCGATAAGCATGATCGATATAGGCAATTAGTAAGATCTTGTATCTGGACTTTATGTAGCAAGTGTGGCAGGTGTGATTGGTCAATGTAATATTTTGAAAAAAAATTTTAACACGAGTGTGTGTAAGCATGACGGTAGTATATTCAAAGCAAATTAATACTGTGGTTACTAATTATACGTTGATCAGGCGTGGATTAATATCAGTTATTCATGCTGGTAACGAAACACGTTTTATCTTTTTTTTTTTTGATTTATTGCTACTTAGCTACAATCTTGTTTGATATAATGATCCATGGTCGATTCCTGCTCGTAGGAGGATTTTTGTAGTTTTTTGAAATTGGTTATTGGTGTTATCGCTCATAATTATATAGTCGATTGGATAAGAGCACTTGTATCTTACGCGGAAGTATTGCAATTGACGGAACTAATATAAAGAGCTTTGTATAGATATGGTATAGGATCTTGAAATTTTAAGATATTTAATTCTTGACACAGACTTTTTTAAAACGTATAATAAATATATGTATGATAATAATTAATGAAAAACTTTTTTTGTAAAAAATGTCTTCGTGGAAATTCGGATAGTGGATGTTTCCAAGAATTGTCAAACTAAAAAATTGACACCCATACTTTTTCTCCCCACGTGGACAAAAAGGTAAGCACAAGCGAGGTATGAGTGACGCAAATAATGGTCGTCGAATCCAAGAAGGGCCGTCGAACGTGAGTAGGAAGGTTGAAAGATGGAAAGTGGGCTTCACGAAATACATAATGGTGAGGTCCAGCCACCCGTAGGGAGGCTGACAGGAGGGTGAAACGATGGCAGTATGCTTGACACTAAGCACCGGATTACGTCACCTTGGCGATCTTTCGTCCTCTTGGAAAGCTGCCCCCTGGTTTCGGAGTTCCCGCGGTGCGTACGCAAGGGGAGAAAGAAAACAAAAAAAGAATACTTGGATTTTCGTCGGGAACTTTGGGGAGCGAGCAAAAAAGACCCAGAGCTCGTGTCAAAATTTCGAAAAAGGACAAAAATTTTCGATTGCATCGCCAACGCGCTAGATTCAAAGTATAAAAATAAGAAAGCAAATGATTTGACATAAATAAAAAGAAAATACCACTACCTTGTCGAAGCCTGGAAATAACGTTCTCGCAGTATCCATGTATAATACGTGTTTCCATGTAACGACGTACCAGACAATCGTACGATAATGACTAAGCACAGCGAATACATTGTTCCAGGCATTAACGTCGTCCTAGCATATAAAACAGCTGATTGTGAGAAAGAGGATGCGAGTTTATCGCATCCGTTACGGGGAACTATTACGTATGTAGATCTCAGCCATTTTCCGCGGTGAGTTTTCCTTGAAACGGTCCTCGTAAACGCGCCGTAAAATAACTCTATTTTCCTTGTGGCAGCGATGCTTAGCACCTGGAGTGGAAGTCACGGGGCACGTCTCGCACTGCGGTTTAGAATTGCGTCTGAGCTCCGAAGCTTTTATATGAGAACAAGCAACCCGAGCAACATTACCATCTTCCTGTTTATTTAGCAGCAGGTAAACCAAGAGTTAACCGCAGTGCTTCCTTCCTCGAACACGGGCTGCCGTTTTCACCGAAAGAAAAACACGGTAACCCTTTGCAACGGGGAATAATTTCTTGAGGAAATACACGCAGGTACGTACGCCTCGTTTACCACGTATAGCCAGACCTAATCTTAACCGGTGGCCGTAGGAGAAGCAACGTGCGAAGAGGCACGTGGTTGCCATGTCCTACGTAAACGTGCCAACCGAATAACGATCAATTCGACGATATACTCAACGACTACGGAAATGCTTGTTGGCTTCTTTTTCGTTTGACGTTGCAGACAGTAAGCTTCGCCATTGACATATCCAAATGAGAATCACTGGAGTGGCTTTCGCGGCGGCCAAATGAAAAGTTAAGAAGGCGTGCGGTGCCGTGTCGTACCGCATCGTCTGGCATAATGATTAGCATGGGACTGGAGGTACATATACTGGTAGGCATATGGCTTGTCTTCCTTTCAATTCTCATCAGTGTATATAGCCGTGTGTAATGCGTGTATCGTCTTTATGTATATATGTATATATGGATGGTTATGGTAGTGTACAGTCGATGAGCCCCTTGCAAAGACTTGTCTCCTCCGCGTGCGTTTCTCCCCGCAGCGTAAAACCGTCTTCGTGCTGGTCCGACAGCTCGTATCTGTACCACGTTCCGCCAGGAAGAAATCCTCTTGGCGTTTGTGGGCGAGTGACGAGCTCGATGACTGGCGGGCGTTACGTAGTACCTTTGTACCTTAGCGTGTATCCTGGTACACCTTATTATTACACAGTGCACAGACGGGGCAAATAGTTACGACGCTTCGCTATCTTGCGCGACAGGAGTTTGATCGCAGCCATGAATTCACGTCCACGGACGGAGCCACGCGATGGGTTCAGGAAACGCCTGTAAACTGCCATTTCCGATTTGCCACAGGATACGTGGGCGTGGGTTGTGTGACGTGTTGAGAGAAAGAAAATTAAGTTTTGCTGTGTCGAGGATTCGGAGGAACGGGCCGAGTTCCGTTCTTCCTCTTTTTCGTGCAACGATCAAAACTTCCGGAAACGTATATCGACTGGCATTCGGATATAAATATTACTGGCGCACACGCGATTCAACGCGTGACAGTTGGACGCGAAGTGGTCCGAAGTGTGCGGCCAAGTGGACAATGGTAAAGTTTCGCTGCTAACTTCGTCTCATTCGCGAAGCTTCAGCGGAAACCAAACCGGCCTGCAAGAGGCAGATACGTTATTAAGTTAAGTGGCTGTCACAAATTTGACCTTAATTGTGCGCTTGATGAATGGCGGACCGGGTCTCTGGCGTGTTTTGACTCTTGTCGCTGTCAGCCGTACTGCGTCGTGTCTCGACGGCGGCGACGGCAGCTGTTACTTCTTTCGTTGCGATGTCCCTGTCGCTACTTCGTACTTCAGACGCGAAGCTCAAACTGAAAGATTGCGAAGTGGGAAACGAAGTGGGAAACGAAGTGCATAATCGCGATGCACCTTTTCAGAGATTCAAATGTCCCGCGTTGATGGGTGTGTCCGAATTACTGACTAACTGACTGGCTGTCTGTCTGTTCCTTGGCCTTTCAATTCTCACCACCGCGGAGCCACCGTCGCTTCACCGTCCTCCCTTCGACCAATGACAGACACTTCGCGGCTGCTTTCGTGCCAGTCATCGCGCCTGTCTAGACCTCCGTCGCGTTTCTACCTTCCTGGCAAAGATTACGACGCAGCAATTTTTTTTTAAACGAGACACGCGTACTTTTCTTCGTCTTGATTACGTCATCTTTATTTTTCTCCTACTTATAGATTATTCCTTCAACGCTTTCCTTTATTTACTACACGTATATGCAAGTGTGACAGTGGTACGTAGCTTCTTAACCAAGCCGCGTCCTGGCGCTTACCGGCGTCGCTTCATTCGAGGGGACGACGTGCTTGAAACGAACCAAAATGAAGTTGAGCGAAGCAGCTTAAGTGCGCGGTAGACACGCCAGAGATCAAAGGCACCGCGTGACTGACGCAACCCAGCTGGCGGAAGACATTCACAAGCGGCCAGATTTATCTACCCGTTTGGGTGTTCCAGAAAATCTCAACTCCCGTTTACACGCCTTGGTCAGTCTTATATTCTCAATGGAAAAGACTATAAAGACTTGATGATCGATGCACCCTAGGAGTCCAACGTATACGTACATATATCCTCTTCAAGATAACTCGATATTTCCAGTTCCTCATCGTATCTCATAACTGTATCCTTCTCAAGTGATCCTTCCGAAGGAACCAGGACAGCCAAGTGCATCTTGGCAATCGAAGCGTGGGATCTTGTGCGGAATCCCTGGTTCAGGAATACGTTGGAAAGAACATTTGGCGTCTTTCACTCAGCGGCGTCCGCTATGTATTTACTGGTAGCCAGAAGAGGCTGTTTAAGGGCGGTCCGAGAGGCTCCTCTGCAACAGGGAACGGGGAGAGACGCTCGCCTTTCTTCAAAAGCATTTTGAGTTCGTGTTTCGAGTTGCCTGTCAAAGAAGACGTGGCTCTGGAGGAGCGAGGGTTACGCGTTGACTCTGGCCACACGAAGTGCGCTTATAGATGGTTGTTTAGGATTACAACACACAGATATCTACTGGCATGAGATACATAATGCAGGAGGCATTGTGAGGCTTCGCCGCACCCTCCTGCATACAATACACTCTACCGATGCATTCTATTGTTGTCTTTCGAAATAAACTCACCCGGCCACCACCTCCTCCTCGAGGCTCTATATTATCTCCGGTACCGTAATACATATTATATACGCGGTCTTGTTTAGCGCGCCGCGTTTCTTTGGTCCTTCGCTCCACGGAGCCACACGGAGATAATGACCCTGTCAGCCCACCCACTGCAGCCAATGAAGAGCCGAAGGGAAGAACCGAACGTTTATTATTTAAATTAACTATCCGTATGATTGGTCCAAAATCCATCATCTGGCAGTCACGTCGAATAATCTTCGGTAGTGTTTGACATCGATCTTTAGACATGGGGATTGTATTTTTTGAAAATTTTTTTATCAAATTTTTGAACCGACACATTTATCAGAACGCATAGACGTGTAATTTAGAGATCAAGAAGATGCCGGGGTCCATTCCGGTACGGAGGCTGCTTGGGGAACTTCTGCGGGAGCAAGTAGGGAGTAGAGTGTAACGCGACACCGTGCCAAGCCAGTCTCCGTGTATTTTACGACTAGCAGGCCCCCCATATAAACACGTCTGAAAGGATATACAGTTGGTCCTTTGGATCGTCTAGCATGCTTATAACGTTATTCACTGACGTCGCGACGCTTCTTTGTTTACCGTCGCACTTGAGGATCATACGAAGTGATAAAAGGGAGCGCGGTGAACGTGAGGGGTGTTTGAAAAATTTTTTGTCTATGTTCTCGTTGCTATTTTTTTTAAGGATCTTCAAGGACGACAGTATGGATTTGTACGATTGGAAGGACCTAGTGGAATAATCGAGACGTTTTTGTTGTCCTTATTCGAAAAGTACATTTGTGCCTGGAGGGTGCAAATGGCTATTTCTTCTGGAGAAATGCAAAAGAATCCAATTTGTAGGGGTATTCGTTCACGGAATTGATCCCTTGAGCTTTATTCGTTTACAAGGAGCGATGTGAACATACCTTTTGACAGTTTCTGCCCTCGGGGACACAATGAATTGTACGCGTTTACAAGCATGATTATTTTGACGGCCGACAGCACTCTCTCTTTCTCTCTCTCTCTTGCTCGCTTGCATTTTCTTGGATGTACACGCAGTACAAGGTAGACATCTCGGATACGAAACTTCACCACGGGATGGTAATATTCTCTTTTGTGAGACGAGTTGCATGGGTGGGAAAGAGGATGCTTAACGGATGACGTTCATCAGAACCCACCGAATAACTGGTACTGGGCTCACCTGACAGCAGGGCGGTATAAGCCATGACAGCGGGAAGTGACAGGCAGTATATAATATTCGAGCTGGGCTCAGGGGTGTAGTAAGTAAGTACCCCGTGGGGAGATGTAATCCGGGCTAAGCCGTGATTTGTTTGGCTGTCGTTAGCGTGGCCGGCGAGGGCTAATCACCGAGCATTGTCCGGTAATGGATCCCTCCCGCTCCGCCCGCATTTAAGGATTGACAGTCGATTCCCATGAAAGCCGAGAGCGACAGTAGCTCAGCCTAGTAGAAGCTTCACGTTAAAGCTTCGACCGTCGCAAGAGCGTACCGTTTCTTTCCGAAAAAAATTTGAAAAGTAAAAAATTAAAACGTTTAATACGTTTAAACGGACGGGGGATTCGGTATCGAGAGCAATGGGCCCGGAGGCCGTAGCAGTGAGCCGCATTGAAAAGTATTCAGCCGTATTTCAGTGTTTCGCGTCTTTAAGATTATAATTTACGGCCGTTGCGGATCGTACGAACGTGCGCGCTCCGTTCGCGGAGCAACGAGCAGATACGAATGTTAGGTGTTGCCGTCTTGTAGAGGGATTGTATACGACTCGGGAGTGCGGCAGGCATAATGTAGCCAGGGCCCCTGAGTTTTATGGGGGTATAACGTGTATCTTTGGTGGCATGGAATGGCACACGGTGCGGAATGGCCTGGCATAGGGGCACACGGAGCACGGGCCATGCCCATGGCCCATGCTGCGACGTGCTGGGCCGCTCCGCACCGCGCTGCGTTATTTATCGCGGCCGCCGTGAGCGCGCAGGCGGCAACTTTGTGCCGGAGCCGCTCGCAGCCAGAATCGCGATACAGCCGCACAGATATCATTTTATTATACCTGCGGAGCGCGCGGAGGGTAGTTTATCAGCGGCCGAGTGAACCGGGGCTCCCTTCGCTTCGCCTCCGCTGGGGAATAATATACTGCCGCCAGCTCTAACGGCGGTAATCTATGGCCCCGACACTGTACGAGCAAGGGCTACGAAAGGGTGCAAGGGTGAATGGGCCAAACCACTCCGTCACGCGGTTTTCACTGGCGCTTCTTCGCGAGATTACCTGGACCGATAATTACGACGTTTTCACCGAACGCGACGCGATTTGTCTTTCCGCCGACGGAAGGAAGTCGCTACAATTTTTTGATACCTCGAGCCCTCACCCGCATATATCATATATATATATATATACACACATATATATATATATATTAACTAGGACATGAATATATAGTTATAGTGCATCCTGTATTCCCTATGTGTTTTAAAATTCTCCTGGCACTTTCCCCCCGGGAACGGGACGACTTGTCGCAGCTTTTTCGCACCTGGATATATCGACTCTGGATATCGCGAGATACCAATTACGGCTGATGCTTCGTGGAAGGTATCGAGCACGAGTTCGCTACGATCCATATTAACGGACGTCTCTGCCACTGAAAAAGGCAAATGGACATCGCGATGCTTAAACGTGGTAGCCAAGGCATTTGCGCTTTCGTATTAAAAATTCACCCGGTCTGCGCTCGTAATTAAACTGACGCGAATGGAGCTAATAAATTTGTGCGAGCATAAAACGAGTCTTGTAACTCTATCGAGATAATTGCGCCGACCACGCCTCGCTGCCGTGGACTGCGGTCTCCTCTTACACCTTTTCGCATACCGGAGGCCAACACACGCGCGTCTGTAATATCCCCCGTGTTGCTTGTCAAAGCGTCACGTCAAAGCGCATGGACGAGGAACGAAAACAAACAATTAATGAGCCACGTGACGTAACGTGTCTATTCAATGCAAACGATGTACTAATGAAATATAAATCTTACTCGCGGTCCGAGCAGGCTTCGAAGATTAGCAGGACTTTCTTCTTCCTTACTCTCTTTCCCTCTCTCCCTCTCAGTACCTTGCCTTTGCTCCTCTTCCACGAGCCATTATACCTGTACTTCTTAAATGCACATACCGTCCGATCCGATAATTCTCAAGCGTGAAACGTACCGCTCATGCGAGCTATATATATATATTTCATTCCCTTAAAAAAAAACCGCGACAGATCTCCCTTAACGTTCCACAGGGTATACGAGGAACGATAAATAAATTTGTAAGAAATCATTTAGATCCTATCGCCAGGGCTCCTTGAAAAAGTGTCAACTTCTTAATGTTCTCGAAAAATCAATAAGTTTATGTATAATTAAAAAATATAACGAAAACATATAAAAATTCGTTGAAACCATATTGCATAAGGTACGAAACTCGTGGTCTCAATGATCGCGAACACGCGGTATAAGGGGTACCGGCAAGTACCGCGGTTACAGAGGAGAATACAGTCGAACAACCGGTTCTTCGTCAAGATGGCCGCCGATGTGAAAGTGGAAGGGTGAAGAAGAAGAGGGCAGGCAGCCAGGCAGTCAGGGTGGGCAGGGAACGATCATAACTCAGGTGGCCGGGGACAAGCAGCGCTTGCTCCGTGCATTCGGAACACGGAACACACACGTTCGCCAAGTTGCAATGGCGTGCCATCCACGGACGCGGAACACGTAGGGTTCGCCTTCTCGTTCTTGTTTGTCGTTCTCTCTCGCCTGTACCACTGGTACCACCGATGGGTGGCAGACCCAAGGCACACCAGTGGAGGAGAGCTCACGCGGAACCGGCTCTTTCGTTCTCTCCGTTCGCCTATATACGAATATACAGTAACGTCCCTCTACGTCGCTCCGTAAGTCCGTCGATCCTGTTGCTGCAAATGAAGACTTTAAATAATTTACTCGGAGGCTGTAAATCCTCAGGTGGAACGACGTTAATCGATATGTCGCCTGTACCGGCATTATACTCGCAGGAAAATTTATGAATACGTTCAATGAATCACGGGATAATAATACTGTATTATATGCGTGCCTGAATACTTCGGTACACCCGGTACATAATACACCTCTTAGTGTGCCCGTACCACACAGCGCGAAGATATTGCGGTGGAGTATCAAACTAACCATTTGACTGTACATCTACATGGGCTATTTCGATCTCGACGAGGAAGCGAAGGCTGTCCGTATTACGCGCGAGTCGTTCCCGTAAGGTCCGTCGATAGACTGCAGTGTGGACGGTGATTAATTATCGCCTGGCACGCCGACAAGCCGACACGACGTACACGCGATGATCTCATTGGCAAGGAGAGTGAGAGAGAGAGAGGGGGCGTTCTGGGCTGAGAAAGGCTAAGGGAGTGTGAGAGAGAGGGTCTTCTGGTATTAGGTGAGAGATCAAGAGAGACAGAGACAGAGTACGTCTACCAAAGGCACGAGGCCTGCAAGGTGCGATGTACCCTGTGTATCAGGCTGAAGCCGAAGACCGGGATCCTTCATGAGTAGTCGCGTGTCAGCACTCACCACAGTAAAGAGGATATATGCTTGAATCATTGGACGTGTGTAATTTTTTTTAACTTTTTTTTATTTTTCTTTTTTTTTTCGACAGACCTCTTGTCCTCTTACTGATTTATCGTCTACAAACTATTAATAAATAGTTGTAATGGAGCTAAGGGAAGGACGTATATTACACGTGGGTGGACTTTCCAGCCATGGGTGACATGGGACCTGGAATGGCGCTGGATGATGGAGGGTAATATTTTACCGTGTAGTAGCTTTATGACCGCAGGTTACGAGCCAGGAAAAGGCCATAACGCCTCTCGTATCTTCCGCGTCCTCCGCGTTTCTTGCGTTTGCGGGAAAGCTCAGCTCGGGTGCCAATTCCTAGGAGCGTATCGGACCATAAACTGGGAACGTGATGTATGTTACCTTATACTCAACCCCTCTTCACTTCTGTTCTCTCTCTCTCTCTCTCTCTCTCTCTCTCTCGCACTCGTTCCTTGACGGTACGTGCACATAGAAAACCCCTGTAGTCCTCTAGGTATCTGCTACGGTTGGCTGAAGAGTGGTCGCTACGTGTGGAGATGAAATTCGTTTCTTCTCGCTTGGCCGCCACGTAATTGGACCTTTCCAAGAAGACGTGTCCGTAAGGTCGCACATGGATGCTGCGCTCTCTGATCCCGTTCATCTTATCCATTTTGCGTCTTTATACGACTGACCTTTGGAAAATTGGGTTGGCCACAGGCAGTCCGGTGACTACGAGCATCCTTTCGCCTCTCCTTTATTTTGGACAGTCACGCATTTTTTTTTATTTTGAAAAAATTCAAACAGTCAGCGATGAAATTTTTATCATGGATCGTTGTCGTTTGCTCGTTTTTTTTGTCCTTTTTATTTCTCCATGTCAAATCCTTTATATTATTGACATTTGGCGAACCGCAGATACAGGACGATTGAATTTAAGGGTCTCTTATTTTCCGCTCCCCAAATATCCAAGGGAATGAGTTCAACACTGATAATATTACTGCCATATCCACTTGACGACCTTTGCTGATGCAGGCTCCCTTCAACTGTAGTATTATACCCTTCCCATATTCCCCACGGCCATAGCACGCCCATAGACTCGGATGCGGCTATAAATTAGGTTTTACGAGGGAGATAAAATGCGCGTTATTATCTAAACGGCGACGCCGTCACAGAGATCGAGGCCCATGCCATTCTTCGACCGAGTTCTGCAGGAAGCCAAACTGCTTCGCTCTACGACATATCGTTTCAACATTCTACTCGTGATATTCATCGAGCCGCCATCTTCAATAGAGAATCAGTACGAGGTATATATACTGACTAGGTATTACGGCATTATGTCCATACCATATAGATATACCTATCTCTATACTTATCATGCCCCACCCACGTAACCATAGCTTATTATCCATCTCATATACATATGTATATTTAAATTTTTACCTCTTTCTCAAAATTTATCTAATACCGAGAAAACAACTAATGTGCTTATTTTTTTAGTTAACTTTTTTTTTTACAAATTTTTATTGACATCCTTTTTTCGACTTACTTCCATACGCTGCATCCCTGGACCCTTTCTCCACCAAATGATTTTTCAGTCACTCCCCGTATACCACAAACTGTGACTTATCACCTCGGATGCTGCGGACGGAGGTCTCACTCAGCGAATCGCTTCTTTCACATTTCATCTCGCGCTCGTTCTTCTGGGTGATTTCCAAGGTGCCGCCCACATCCCCCTAAGCGTCGGCGCTGATGTATCGCCTCGTTAATGTTTCGCTTCATCAGATGTTATGACTGAACATCCTTTATTCTGCCACTGGGTGGTAATTTCAGTTTGCTCTTATTGTGAAATGTACTGTTATAAATTATGCCGACATTTCCAGCCGTAAAGCCGCGCCGTTTCATCTTCCGAACTGCATAAATAGACGCAATTTTGCGATACGGTTATCCACGTCTCTCTATTTGATCTGCGTATTCGATACTATCTGTTGTTATGATTATTTACACGACAATCAATTTTTTTGGAAAATTCTGTACACTCAATTTCAATGATGTTCTACGTAGCGGGGTAGTTAACTTATATCGTTACGAGTCATCATTAACATTTCGTCACGTAGTATTTCATTGGCCTGGGAAGACTATAAAAATGTAAGAAAAAAAAAAAGAAAGGGGAAACATTCATGACAGGATATACATATACAATGCGCCAATGAGCGTAGCGTTTTACCAGCGTCATTACTGACAGGTTTTATAATCTATTTTATGGATCGTAAAAAATGATAATGAATTCCAAGTAACAAATATAGCCGGCTTCCCCATAATTATGGAAATGGGCTCCGCAGCCCCTCGTACCATAAGAATATCTTAATATTCCCACATAGTTAAATGGTAACCGTCCCTCGTAAATTCTAATGGTTGTGCTTCGAACCTATTTCACTCACGTGACAAAGGTGGACGATCATTTCTTAACCACGTACGTACATACAAACTGTGTACGAATTCGTCCTTATCCTCGCGTGGCATCGCCGAGAGAGAAATAAGATCGAATCCGCTATCGTGAAGGCTGAAAGAAAATTGGTTAATTTTTTTCTCTCAGTTTCCCCCCTTCCTCCGCTCAAGTTAATTCCCAAAAGAATTATTCATCGCAAAAAATTCTTTAAGCCTTTCGAAATTCTTAAGCCACTGGCAGGAGTAAAGGCGCTGAAATAAATTTATTCGTAAAGACAGTTTTGGCCACGTCGTTTCGTCTCACTCTCGTAACCTTAACCGCCGGGAGCATAAATATCTCTTTTCAAATCTTCCTGGGTCTCGTAGCCACGACTTGGCGCGCCGTACTAAACGTAGTCAGTGTCCGTTTCCAAGCGCTTCTGCGCGGTCCCACTAACTCAATCGGTATCTTCGTAACACGTCGGCGATAACTGTAAACAGGATCATTACTTTTGCCAAAGCGATACCGAACCTCGTGTTATCGGCGACTGGTATATCAGCCCGTATGTGGGCTATAAATTGACGTTTCCACGGAGGAACATCAGCGTGGACAACTGTACTCCAAAATGAATATCCTACCTTAACGTGATATACACTCGTTTAAAATTGTCATTTCAATTATCCCTTAAATTATCAACCCATAACGATACGTCACGAGGGCCACGTGCGTAGACAGATCGAAAACAAAGTCCGTAGCAAGGTGCACTGCATAAAATGTCAGTTACAACGTATGCACTATGCATATGCATGATTTTGCACGATATATAGTTTATATTTCTATTTCAGTTTTTTTTTTTCATTATTTTATGTAAGACGCGCCAAAGACCGGATTGATTGCAAATTCTCCAAAAAAAAACAGACACCCTGAACACGTGGACCCACTATACACGTGCAATATGACAGCTGGATAGTAAACGTTAAACACCCGCGTTGGGTACCCCAGTAATCACACGTGTTATCGCGAGCACAGGATGATCGAGTGATTCCAAAAAATTATCCAACAGGAAGTAATTTTGTGGCATTGGCCCCGAAAAAAAAGCACTTAGCCATACGCTCATTGTCGTGTTAAACGACTTGTGAAACTCGGCGTAGTCTCGTATGCAGGCGTTATCGCGGTAACAGGGTACATTGTAAACGAAACTTCCTCGTAGATAGGCTAATCGGAATGACTACGGTCACGGTAGGTGATCAACGTCCGTCCTGGTCAGTGATATATGTTATTACAGGAATGAGAAATGTACACCGAGCGAGCAGTCGAAAAGGCACGTGTCACGAGTATAAACGGTCGTATAAACGGTCGTACGATTTCTTTATCGACGAGATACATATGAAGGGAGTGTGAAGAACGATAAGGAACTGCTTCAAGATGGCGTCCCTCGATTATTCATTAGTTGGAACTGATTCGGCTCGCTAATGAGCTGGCATACCGACGTGTCAGTAGTCACTGTCGTTAGACGGCCGTATAATAATCTGACAGCGATCGCCGATCGGCCGTTACAGTACGGCGGCGACACGCGGTAGCGCAAGATGGAGACTCGATACGGTCCTCCTTTGCTACTGCAACTGCAGTGGACGTCGGGAACGAAAGGGGTAGACCCCAGGAAGACCTTTCTCGGAACCCGTTAACTACGTCGTCCTGGCTCCTGACGCGTGTACCGATGCGTGTACGCGTTCCTGATTAACTCTACTCCAGGTGATCGTTCCGAAAGAAAGAAAAGAAAAAAACGCTTTCAATCGCTCGGCAGCCATACTTATCCTTGCGATAAATCACCCTCCCGTATCGCGCCAGGTTGTTCTAATGTCACGTACATATAACAGGCAGGTTGTCCCTTCTTAGAGAAATTTCTAAAGAAACGTGTCGAACCTTCTTGTTTCCTTCTACTTTTCCTCTTCTACCTTACGACGATACTCGCACAATTTTTCCTACGCGTTTCGCTTCTCCGACAACGAATGCCGTCTTCTTGCGTTAGACTCTGGTTTCAGCTTCTACTTCGGCTAGCTAGTAAACTTTCTTCGCGCTAGACGTCTCCGACGAAGTATCCGAGTAAACTGATGCCTGACGATGCAAAGCTCGTTTTAACCCGTCGCCAGTGCTTAGCGGCTGATGACTTTGTCGGCAGATCGGCTTACTTCAAGGACCATTTTCGGCAGGGACGTTTATGGGATTACGTGTGGATAACGGTATCAGAGGACGTTTTGCATGGGACTTTTATCTAGAGTATATATATATATATATATATATATATATATATATATATGGTATTGGTAGAAAGTTTTTTGAGTTGAATAGTCATTTGGTTGGGATGAAATTTTTTTCAAAATTTTCCACAGGTTTTTCTTTCTACCAGCACTGTACGTAGCTATAGCTATCAGATTGAATGAAGATACTCCGAAGGTTCTTATTGCTCGGGTGAATCTCGATGAATCTTAAAGGAATGGTAAAGAGTGCTAAGGAATGGTAAGTAATGGCAGACAGATGGCAGAGTCCAGCACGTATCCCGTTTTATCCAGGAAAAGACACGAGACGGCGTCAACGTCCACCAAGTAAAAGACTGATGTCCCGCGGAGGTTCTCATTAGCAGGACACACCGGGACGTCCTAAGGATCTTCAGGTCGATTCCGTCTAATACCTCCAGGTGCTTCGGCCTTCGCTTCGGGCAGCTGTACAGCTGCCCGCCTACACGAACGCCTACCACCTAATCTTCGCATTCACCAGCAGAAAGGTAATGACTAATGACCGTTCTATACGCACAATGAGATTTAGCGGATTGTCAGACGCGATGGGCGTAGGCCGGACTCCTGTGAATAACGTTGCTAATTTCTTTCAAGATTTGTCCTTACCCAGAAGAATGGAACGTGGGACTGGTCCGCTACGTTCTGATGATTACTGGGCGGGGTACGGAAACGATCATAAATTTCATTCTCCTCGGCGGTAACCAAGGACCAATGGAATCATCAAGGACCATCGATTTTTTTTTCACGACAAAATTTTCCTCCTCTTCGTACTCCTTCTCTTTGACTATTTTTGAAAGTGGTCCAGATCATGCTCATTTCGTGTTCAATATTTTTCAATGAAATTTAACCATATATATATATATATGTATATGTACGTTATGGTTATCCAGCCACATGTCGAGTAATCGCAAAAGTGCACAATGCCGAATGACATACGGTAATGTTTTTCCTCGGCCGTTCGAGCAAAGTAGTACAATCTGCGAGACTGCCACTTGGCCGTAACAGATACGCCCGGAAATAAATGTCTGTATAAAGGAGTTGGCAAGTTCCCCGGATGATATCAAGATGCCGCCGGCTAATACAGCGGCGGCAGTCGAGGCGAGGGTGAGAGTCGTCTACCGACGGGGTTTACCCCTTTGTCCTGCACCTACTGCCATCGTGCCAGTATCTACACGGTGCCCCGATATCAAAAGAATTCGGCTTTATCTTCGTCCCTCTTATCCCGCGGGAAAATGGTTCTTGTATCCTATAAAGAAAAGTTATTTCCGTATAAACTTGACTGGTTATCAAGATGACTTTGCTATCTTTACGCGAAACCGACCCTTAACCTCTACTCGGCTTTTAGCGCTGCGCGAGCTACTGCAGATTTTATCTGCAGCGAGAAAATGAGGATCGGTGCCGTGAATCATGGTAGTTGGATGAAACCATATATATATACATATATATATATATTTGTATATATGTTTTAACTTATTGTCAGACACACTGTAGAAGGACGTGTTTGATAAAGTTTTTGGAAATTTCTCAAATCGCTACGGTTTTTCAGAAGCTAAAGGCTCCTCGCGTCGATGGCACTATACTGTTACGTGTTGTTTACGAGTTTCGCCAGTCTCGTTCCCCGTGTATTTTCCTATTCCTTAATGTCCCTGCGAAGATCCTTTGTTCCCTGTAGACGCAGCAGTTTCACAGTAACGTATGAACTTTGTGCTTTCTCGTTCCTCGTATAGTTGGCTGCTTCGCGCTGGCACAAAGCCCGATGGACGCGAGGCTCCGGACACTTTAGAACAATACACATTTACGTCCCAGAGTCCCGCGAGACCATTTTACGTACGAAACTTGGATTGGATTTTTTAGGTCATCGACAACGTAACTTGGCCACGAGGGAGAGACGTGAATCGCAGACCCAGAAAGTCCTTTTACGCGTATCTAGAGAAATCCTACAAATTTTGTCCTACAGATGTCACTGGACATGAAATCCAGAAGGTTGGTTCAGGAGCTTCTGTCGATCTTTGAAGATCTACCCCCTTTTTTCAACGACTCCAAGCAATCAGCTTACGTATCGTCATAGTGCTTTTGCTCTATACGAATTTTCTTTTTTTTTCAACTCTACATGCATACTCGCCTTTATGCATGCTCTCGGTACTTCCATGAATAAATTACTTAGCGATTCCAGCGGTATTCACATATTTCGGTCGCATGGTAGCTCCCTTGAAAATGCAGGTGGCTGACTACCGTATAACAGCCGAAGATGCGTCTGTGGCGTGTCGGGATTAGCATGTAAATGAGGTTTAAGCCAGGACACAATAAGGCCTAATCTTGTTACGCATTATGAAATGTGACGTGGATGGAGGGTTTGTCAGTCACTCTCAATGACATAAGACGACGCCCCTGAGTTAGGGAGTGGCGACTGAATGGGAACTCACGAGAAGACATCATTATTTATGCCGTGTGTGTTTCCGAGTTTTTTTTTTTCCTTCGTCTCGACGAAATAAAGAAACGAGTCTCACGAGATATATCACATACGCAATATACATAACCATACGTCACAAGTCCCATATGAACTGTATTATTAACGATAAGATGCTACGAACTCTAACCAGAATCTGTCCGAAGCACCCTATACGTATTTCCCCGTTGTTATCCCAAGTCTAAATAAATATCCAAAGTCAAAGAAATCGCCACGAGGATGGCCTGTTTGTTTTCCTTGATTCGTAAGAAAAAAAAGCCACCCTTATTTACTACCCTGCAACGATGACTCTTACGACCTCCTCTCACTTCTTACAACGACCACCGTGTCGTATCCGTTCGCTCTGTCATTTTTATCGATAATACGATTAAAAAACACGTGTAACCGTTTTCTACACAGGTAAGAGTCTATACGTAACAGCCGTTCGCCGGGACGTCAATTCCATGGCAAACTTATCCATCAACGCTCACGATCTCTGTAGCCAATTTCCGTGGGCGGCATTGGCATACACGTGTTAACCGTGCCGCATAAAAGGACACAGCTGATGGAAGGCTAAATAGCCGCAAAGTCGTGACACGGAGCAGTGACCGGGCGGCCAACTGTTCTGTTCGTTGGATGGAGTGACAGGGCCGCGACAAGTTGACATGTTTGTACAGAAGCCGCACAATGGACGTGCGGGCATTAACGAATACATATTACCCGGAGGGCAGAGGTAGTGTTGTTATAGTATGTAGAATAGCGAGAGATGCCAGACCAGTGGGGTGGACGGACAGGTGCTCGTTATACGTATCCAACATATGTATACACACGTTAACCAACACGTTACTCGGTTTTAGATGCCAACTATACTTCTTTCGGTAAACTCTCTCCCTGGCGGAATTTAATTGTGAGATTTTTGGATTATGTTTTTCTAAACAGCCGATCGATGGATCGGAGAATACCCCTACCCTGTCAAGGCGGACTTACACTGGATTTACGATATTTCCCCGAAATCGCTTTAGCTCTTGCATGTATGTCTCCATTGGGATGTATCTTTGGTATATGTCCATAGTATGTCGGTTTGATGTCTTCCGCTGGACTTGGGCTAGTAACGTGCCCCGTGCACAGGGAAGCAAAGCTTAACGGGCCCGTAAGAGTTAACGTATGGGATACGTGTGTACTGTAGCTAACGAATCGTACGGAGCGTATGTTTTATGGGACCGTAGACGGTTCGGATCTACGATTTTTCTATGTATATCGCACTGGTGGCAAATAGCCCGTGACTCGAATGGGAATTTATTTGAATTCGCCGTGTGCAGCCCGACGAGCGAACCTTAAGGAATATATATAGAGATTGATGGGGAAGCCGTTAGATAGTATCAATGGCGATATGTCTCGTTGGGATTTTTCCTGCGATGCAGTCTTTTTTGTAATATACCGAGAGCTACGACAATGACGTATCGCTACGGTTCACTCGTTTATCTTTATTTCGTTTGAAGTACTGCGAAACGTTACGGCGAGTCCTCGCGCGGCGTTGGATGTCCATCATCTTTAGTGCGTTTCGAGTAAAGGATGTGAAAGGAAAGATTTGTCATTCTGTGTGTACTTGTGTCATATATTCAGATACAGGATCTCCATATTACGATTCTCATCGACGCGACGGTCCAACGGTCGCCATTAATCCGAACACGTGACGAGAGTTCTGGTTCTCATAGAAGTGCGCCCTACGAAATTTTACCTCCCTGACGTATAATAATGTAGACACGAGTGAACGCATATGAAAGAGCACGTCAGATGGAATTAGGCACGGGCCAGTGGATTAAGGTTTCGGCCATGACGGTGGCACCGGGTCCTGGTGCAGGATCAGGTACGGTAGCAGTTGCGAAGCGCTCATGGGATATGGTGCCTGATGTAATCTCCCGGAGGATCTGGTGCTCGGCGACATTATCCCACTGCGTACCGTACCTGCTGGAGAGATGCTGGAGTCCGTCTTCGAGATCCATTGTAAGTACCAATGGGACAGGAGGATATCGATGTAAACATCAGAAGAGGGCTGTACAATCTGGGCGCTCCGATCGTTGGACGGATGACGGGCATCGACCTGGATCAGGATCATTTTCTTGTCAAGTGGCAGCACCGGCGGCGGACGTACCGGGAAACAGGAGCAACATCGGTCTCGAGACTCGTTCTGCCCCTTAGCCTAGTGCGCCGTCTACTTGCTAGAAGGAGAATGATTATCCGGCCACTCTACACTGCTACCTACCGTGTCTTGATTACTATCGGCGCAGCTGCGCCCACAATTTGTGTTTCCCGTCACCCATGTGTAAGAGAGCCGTCTGTCAACGTCGAACCCATAGCGATGCTGAAAACGGGCCAAGACATTCTCTATTTATGTTTTATGTGTATAGAAGTATACAAGGGTCATTCGTGTGCGTCTGTCGCGGACAGATAGTGAAACTCGAGACTCAATGAAAAATACCGAAACGCGTGGACCGCACCGAACGGGAGGGCCGTAAGAAAGTATCCTGAAGGCCGTAAAGACTGCCGGCCGGATACGTGACGATTTCCAAAGCCGGGCAACTGCGAGATTTCTCGGGGATTTTGCCGATGCGATTTACCAAAGAAATTTGAGGTTCTGGCACTTGCGGCTGGTAGGTATACGGACTTTTAGGTTAGGTGTTTCGGTCTCGTGCACGATGTTTTTCTTCTGTTTGCATTATCGAACTTTCGTACTCGTACGATGCTTCGTGCTGCTGTTGGTTGTTGCGGCCTTACGGCTATACGTGCTCGCCTGCCTCACAATGGCCTTTTGTTCACTCGTAAACGTACCTGCGTTACGAGATCGCGCGATTTATACCACCTGTCAATTTTTGCTATTAATGCTTCCAGCGGTGCGGGAGGGCTCTGGTACTCGGTTCGAGGATGAAGGGTCAAAGTTCAAGGGTTAGTAGCTAGATTATGCTTCCTGGTAATTTCGATTCTCATCGCCGTTTTACAAGGACCATTTCGTTTCTTGTGCTGGCTTCAGGACGTTCACCGTCTTTTTTAGTTACTGTGGCTCAAACGAGGGTCCGGCAAACTGGCCTCCTGTGATTTCCCTTAAGATGGGTGGGAAGACGCGGTAGCCTGTCAGCTGTTTTCTTAATACTGTCAGTGCTCGTCAGGTCGGAGCTGAGCGTTTTAGCATAAGAAGACTGTTGTCGTGTAGAAGTAGGGAAGGCTCCCTCGAATGGCCCACACGGCGCAAACGTATCGTATATCAAAGGAAGCCAAGCCGCGGGTTGGAAAAATAAGAAAGGTTGCGCCCCGTTTTTGTACAGCGCCGCAACGCTGCCAGCGACGTGTTCCCCCTGTGGAAAGGAACTTTGCTCGTTTTACCGATTAAAAATACCTACTCCCCACTCCCTTATGGTTATTTATCTCGCGAGTCGCCGTACGCGCCTATCGCCAATTAACCGCGAGGATTAAACGGGGCTTCAAATTGTCGGGTTTGGAAATACGAATTTTTTTAAATTTACGATATCCTACTTTTATCCATCTATTTACACTCGATCGCTAAAAATTTCACGGGGTCACTCTTATCAGAATTATCTGATAATTGGGCTGGTTCGTCTACACGCGTATATAGCTACTTTGGATATCAGCTTCGTGCGTGCTTTCGTTAATGTTGTATTTTGATTTTTTTGGACGTATAAAAATTTCCAAAATCTACGAGCATTATATCGTCGCGAGCTGCTTTTTTACCCTCAGGTGAAAATCCTTTGTACTTGGATGTCAACCTCTTACCCGGATGTTCATTTGACTACTGCAGTTAACCTGACGTGACATTCGTCCCGGTACTCGATTACTGTAACACGCGATGCAAATTTACGACATTATCGTAATAAACAGGTTATCATGGTCGACAGCTTTTCTTCGTGAAGAAGTGAAATTATACCACTGTGTCTCGGCATATATACATACGTTATTAAGAATGTATAACGTATGGTTCTGACGGCTCGTCAGAATCTCCCTTCTATCCTGCTGAGCTTGGCTTTGCTGGCGGATATAAATATGCAAGAGCGCATGTCATGCCCAGCGCCTAATAATTGAATGTATAATAAAGAGGGCGTCCTTCTGTGTCACGTTGACAGATAGACAGCGAGGCGAAACGACGGCGAGACGTCGGCTGTCAATTTGCGTCTCGCGCATTCCATCCCTTCTGACGCCGATCTTCTTTACCGATCACACCCCTACGAATCGAACACGCTCCGCCCGGCTACCGAAACTATAAGGCCCAATTTACATCGAACGATTCTACGTCAAATTTCAATCACGAAAGACCCCAAAGAGCCACCTCGAATTTTTTTTTTTGAAATGGGATAACTCGGTAGATTTATAAGGATCGCGTGAATGTCTGCCAAGCTGGAAACTGAAAAGTATCGTATAACGTCTAGGATCATTTTATAGGTATAAAGTATGAATATCATTCAATATATCATTAAATAAAAAATACAGTATGAATTATCGATCAATTTTTTAATATTAATTTTTATCTTACACCGATCTCGTCCGAGTAAACTTTATTAGATTTGATGTCACTGATAAAAATTATTATTTTTAAGGCAGTCGAGTAATGTGGCCTGGGGGCGTTGGGCGGAGGGCTGAAAGCGGCCGATTCAATATCCATTCCGGACTGAGAGCGTTCGCTTGCCCTCTACTCTCTTGACAGCTAGGCAAACACTGGGCTGACGTTTCGAATAGCTTTTATTTATTCTAGCGTGTTTATTTAGGCTGCCGGGATCGCGTTACCTGAGGGGTTTTGAGTGGCAGCATAGGGAGAGACTAACGTGTCAGCACTGAACCCCATTGTCATACAGCTACCATCAAACGAGAATAAAAGCGCATACAGCCGTCCTATTGGTACCCCACGTGGGTCCGGAGTCCCAATTAAAATCTAGTTATCGTTGAATTAAAAATTCCTTACTGGTTACGACTTTCGTATACCAAAACTAGTATCCTTATGGCATTTCCATGACGGCAATGAAACACGTAGGAACACTTTATTATTTGGTTCAGTGTCTGGTGATGGTATTAACCTTAAATAAATATTGTTCCTTTGGAAATATTATCACCGACATCTGGTCTCGAAGATGGAGTCGGTTCGTGCAAATGAATAATGCTCCCTGAATATCCCGGCAAATAAATCATTGCCCATAGTGCCCGTAGCTGCCACTTTTTGAACGCGTATAATGGCTTCCGTGGAAAATGGAAATTTCATTAAAAGTCTATGGGTATTCGATTTCAAATGGGGAATGTCGGCCATTTGTATTCCATCGTTCACACTGGCTGCCTATTGTGGCGGGAAGCAGACGGCACCTTGTGCACTTCTTTTCACACAAATCACACGAACGTCAGTTTCTATACCTGTATACATACACACATGTAACAATCGAAGCTTTTCCCCGCAAAGACGCGTGTAACGTCACATCCCTCGTGTTTCCGCTCGAAGTGGCATTCAGAAAGTACAAAAGATGACGAATGGCCGAGAAGCGTGGGCGTCCAATGTACATACACCGCCGGTATAGTCTATGAGCTTCCGCCATGCGCTCCCTCTGTGTCGTGTATAACAATAAAAAAAAAAAAAGAAGATTGTCCACGATAAAAGTTTCATTATATTCGTGAAATACCGTCGGCAGCTACCCAACCTAGAAAAGGATACAAAGCGAAAGCTGTCAATCGGCAGCTGATTTAATTATTCGTTTGACATCTGCATAAAGGCGCATCCGCACTAAATTTGCATGTTAAAAAAAAAGTTATATTGAAAAAATTGATAAATTGATTTTTTTATAAACTTTTTTTGTATAGTACAAAAAAAATAACGACTCAAGTCATGTGAGAATTACATGCACTTTCGTATACCATGATTCGCATCGGATTGTACTCGAACGAAAATCATAGCCTTCCCTACAAATGGCAAGTATCAATCCGTTTCAGGTCACCCGGTACGTTATACGCGAACTGGAGGCGTAATGTATTACGCCAGCTAGGTAGGTATATTACAGAGTCCCGCAGTTATGCGCGGCGGGATATGATTGATGACAAGTCGTTGGCTGTTATGAATATAATATCGATCAATCACGCTATTTACCGGGCGAATGCATAGGCCCACTCTATCATCCCCACGGCTGCCAACCTATCTACCTACTACCAACCTATCCAACGCCACCCTGTTTCCTCGCCCTTGAAGTCCTCCCTGCCTCGCAGCTACGAGCCATTTTTCACCTCCACTCTCAATGATGAATGATACCGAGTCATAGGACTTTTCGATAAACAAAACGAACGACGACCAATCGATTTCTGATCGATCGTCCGATCGGAGTCGTGAATCGGTGCACGCATGACTACACAGATCTCTGGTAACGAACCGTGAATGCCGGAAGCGGCTTTGATTAGGAGCGTTTGACATCAGAATTAAGCCGATCAAACAGGCATTACCGATCGGCAAAACTTCTTTTTGCATATAGTATGGTAACCCTTAGTCGGTTCTTGAGTGGGTAATAGTATTCTTTTTATTGTGGATTAGAGATACGGTTCATACGTTATACAAAGAAGGTGCTGCCTTTTGAGTAAGAGTTTTTTCCAGCCTATTGGCACGCCGTGAAACGTTAATTATTAGCGCGAGTCGTTAGGAAAAAGCGTTAGGAATTCAACTTTTCACGAGCATGCCTTCGAGCAAAGTATCGAAGCGAGAGCGGCTGAGATAAACGACACTCAATAATAAGTGAAGCCTCGTTAAGCCGTTGATAACGGGGTGATTATTTCTTGCTGCATCTCTCGAGCACGCCTCGTCTCGCCTCGAGTGCTTTGGGTTCTTCTTGCGGATCGACGTCGATGACGAGGACGAGCGGTGCCGAGGTGGAGGAACGGAGGGCGTGGCTGCCAACCGCGTTAACGACTCTCGCAGAGTCGCTTCTCTTGAAATCGCCATCTTGAAAGTTAACTTGACGTTAAACGAAGCCCCTGAGAGAAATTGAAACGAAAAAGTAAGGGAGGAGGTTCGCTAGGCTTCGATAATGGCGGGACGTGGCATCGACGTCAACTACCAATTTTTTATTACAGGACTGAATCGTTGTGACGTGGACGAGATGTTGACGCGGATAATTATTTGTTCACTTTCAAATATTTTGATCAACCAGATTTCGATCGCGAGAAAAGTCGTTACTATTAACGGTTTCGATTCAAAGTGTCGAGGTGGGCTCGGTCTGTGTTTTATGTACCCGGTAGATTTTATATCCAGCTTACTCATCCTTGGATACTTTTTTGTACGCGGTTTTAGATCGGGGATGATAATCTTCAAGCGATTTTTGTCGCCATATGGCGTCCCGATGCTCAAGGAGTACTCTGAAGTGTACCGTAGGACCTATCGGTCCTCGCGATATATTCTTGGATCTAGTACCCAGTAGGTCTCACTATGTGGCTTATACTTCATGGACACTTCCATCCTATCGGAGGGTTATATTTTCGGCTAACAAAAGATCGTTAAAAATCCGTTAGATGCGGCTGTCAGATAGGCGCGGCTCTAGCGCGGTTACGAGAAGAGAAGCTCTCAAGCTGAGCTCTTTGTGCGTGATTTGAATGCAATCGGGGAGCTAATCTCTGATCAGTGTCGAGAGCGTAACGCGATCCGACGCGACGTGACGTGATCCAGACTCGATAGCCAAGCGAATGCGTCCCTGCAGCAGCCTGTATAATGCCGAAGGGCATTTACCAACTATATATTACAGAGCATATCAAATCTGGTGAACACCAAGTCGGTGCTAAATTCACTGATGGATATTCTCATTGACTCCGCCGCCATAAATTTTTATATAAAAATTATACCCAAGTATTCCAAGAACTAAAATATATAAATTTTCAATTATCGATAATCTAATCAATTTTTGGGATCATTCATAAATTTATCGTAAGATACAAAAATTCTCTCTCACGTCCATCGGTTTCATCGACGTTTAATAATTCTCAAATTTTGGTATCGGGTATTTCTTCCAGTTGAAAATCGAACGATTTGGAAATACTCGAGCCGTTTACATTGTATGGCGAGCGTCAAGAGTCGCGCCACCCTTGCGTGCAGCCAAGCGCTTGTAATACAAACTCCAATGTAGTATGTAGTACCCACACGATCCTGTCACAAGTGCTCACACGTCATTGTGACATTGTGAGCGCCCACGGGAGTGTGAGGAACCAGTTGTTGAGAGCAACAGCTGCTCGACCCGTAACCCACATACATCACCGCACGTCATTGTTCGCCGTGCATTATTCGTCGCAGGTATGGGGACGCACCTCATCGTGTCACCAGTGAAACACGAGAAGGTAATAGCATGTGTCACCGTGACTAAGAAATTTACCAAAAGATTGTCCGCTCTGGTGAGAGCTTTTATTGTGACGGCTAATCTCACGGACACGAAAGCTGGAACCGGGCATGAATAATTTTCCCGCACGACCTTTGACCTCCTGTAACATAACCAGAAGCGATAATTTTCCCGATTTAATTTTTTTTCCAAAATTTTCTCCCTGCCGAGTCATCGTTTCGATCAGCCCGGAGCGAGATGATCGACGTGCGTTGCCAAGGCAAAACATATAGCATGCTGTCACACTCCCGCGATCATAGAACCCCGTACAATTTCAATATGAAATTGTGAATAATGCATGTCGCGGAACCCGTCGTCATCCTCACGCAGCTCACATCCTCCGCGATGTAAAACTGAGATAGATGGAACGCGGTAAGTTTGAATAATGAGTGGCCGTAACGATGATATGTCGGCTACCGCGGCGGTGCTGGCGAGACGTCGTATGGTCGCCGTGCATGGAAAATCTGCTGGAGCCGTTGTGTAAGTCAGTCTAGCCGACTCATTAACCAGTTCGCCCTGAGCCATTTATCATTCAAAACCATACGGAGTATCTTCCGAGGTACAGGGGATAGGTACGTCAGCGAGGTTCGTTACCGTGGTCATTTTAAATTTATGGACGTACGTCACTGTCCTTTCTTCCGCCGGTGGAAGATACAGTCGCCAAGCCTGACGGTGTACGGCCTATTAGAAACTGGGTCCGAAGTGGCCCATTTGATTTTTAACCAAAGGCACCTCGGGATCATTCAAATTTCGCGGGCTTTTCCTTGGACCATACCCACAGGGATTTGTAAAGTGAATATTCCCAATGGAGCCAACGTCTAAATGGCGGCTATCGGAAGTATTCGCAAGGAACATACAATGGGTTTAGGTTCGCCCCTAATCCTCAAGGATCTTCCCGACCGTATGTAAGGATTACTACGGTCTGACTCGACATGGTCGCGCTGCCGTGCAAAAGCCGCGGGCCAGCCATTAGCCTCGGTGCAGAGGATAGGAGCTCGCAAGCTTAGAGACGCTATCAGCACCGGCTTAGCCGGCCTTCTTTCTATCTTATCCCATGATCCGACTAGGTGCCGATGCTTGGGCGGGTTACACGTCCAACGTGCCGCGAGGTGTAACCGGCCGATAGTCATCTTCATCATGGGAGAGAATGCGACAGTCGTGGGGACGTTACTGTGGGTAGCTGGGAAAGATCAGGTAGTTGGTGATATCAGTTTCAGGATTGGATAAAAGTTAATGGGACTGGTACTTCTTCCTATGGTAAAATTCAGTGCACGCGTCACCCGCTCATTTGGACCAAGTCCCGAGAGAATAATTAACTCTTCGGATTTTAACTGCATCGAGTCAGAGCGCAAGCTTCGAAAATGAGCTTCGTTCGAAGTTCAGAGTTTTTTCGTGAAATTCTATAAAATCCAATTTTCACTAAATCTATAGTTTTTTTTTTTAATTAAATTGAGTTCCGCCATTTTATACGTTTCGGATTTCGCGGACGCTTCGTCCGGGCAACTGTGCGTTAATTTGATTTTCTTTCGCGTGTTTCGGCCCGGAGGACGCGACGTCGAGCGTTACGTGTCTGCGCGAGACAGGATCGGGCAATTTATCAATCCAGAAGAGAGAGAACGACTCCTGGCCGGGCGGGTAATTTAACAAGATTGATGCGCAGCCGACATGCCGCAGTCGGCGAGACTGGCTGCCAGAAGAGGGTTGGAAACGGGGCTTAACGGGGGCGGCTGAGCGACTGGTTATTAGGAGGCCTCATCACGCAGACTAGTTCAGAATCACGCACCGCAGTAAAACCACAGAGAGTTTCTGATGGCGATGCTTTCCTAAATGCGTGATTAGTTCACGCAATTTGCTACCGTCTTGCGGCAGCTTCCGGTACGTATATAGCGTACAGGTCTGTCCAAGTACGATGGACCATATAAGCCCAATAGAATTCATACTGCCTATCCTATATCGATACAAGGCAACCGGAAGTTGATACTTGAAGAAAGTTACATCGAGGGTAAAGTCCTTACCCTGAATATAAGTCGCAGGGTCCTTCAGCTCAGCGTCGGAACAAACAAACAGGGTGAATGGAGTGCTAGGGGCTGAGAAAGCATGCTCATTAATCATATTCTCCTAGACGCCTTCAGGGGCGGGCTTACCTTGGCTGCACCTCCGACAGCTCGTCCATAATAAAACAGATGGCCGCCATAGCGCCGCTTTATCAAACGGAAATGATGACCTCACAAGGAGACTGCTGGATCACGCGCAACTTTTTCCTTACTCACGCTGCATCTTTCCTTGGCAGACGCACGTGGAGACGCGATCCAGTTATCCGAGTTCCTCTTGCGATCCGCTTTCTCCGGTAGCCTTAACTTTCGGCTGGGCTATGTAACAGCGTTTCGATTTTATATACCGTAAAAAACATGTGTATTATTCAATATAGGCACAGGTAGTCTTTTCAAAGCATGCGTGTGATTCATACGAAATTACAAAAAATTCCAGTTCCCGTTGATCTGGACATCCGTCACGTCAAAATACTTGCACGGTGGGTTCCAGTTCGCGTGCAAATGATTTCTCGAGTCGTGGAAACAATATTAATTGGTTAATCTTCTCAGAGCCGGGTGGTCTCGCCCACTTTTAACGTCGACTTTCAAAAGGGTTCACTTACGCAGACGGCTCTGGTTGTAAGGGGTTGCTAGGGGTAATCTGGCGCACGACGTGCCTCACTAAATCACTGCTTTACCCTCGACTCCACTACTTCCATTCTCGGCTGACTTCACTCCTCTCTCTCTCTCTCTCTCTCTCTCTCTCTCTCTCTCTTTCTGTCCTCCTATAGCTTCCAGCACACAGCACCTTTCAGACAGCAGCGTGAACCTTCAGCTCCGCCCGGGTCGTATATTATCGGGCCCGAGGCGCCACCGCAGGCTACATCTTAAACACGTTGAGGAAATTGGCCGCGATATCGGCGCCAATTTATCGCTCGCGAGTAAACTTCCCGATGACTTCGCGAACGCACTTGTTGACGTCCTCGTAGCGCTCGATGCTCTTTTCACCTGAATCTGAATAATTTTCTCGTTTGTAAGCGAATCGTCGACTATGCCGAATCGTGCCTGGTAATGCTCGCTACTTATCCGCGATACGGAGATCATCAAAATCGTACCTACCACTCTCTTAGGTACCGGGTCGCTCGTTAACCTCGAATAAACGAGTTTCCTCCATGACTTTTTTTTTTACACGAATAAACCGAACTTACGTCTCTAAAAAACCTGAATGTTCACTGCTGACGTACCGAAGTAATTTTCATAAAGGTCTTTCTTGGATTTAACGTCCTTCCCAAACGCGAGTCTGTCCCGAACTTCGAAGATGAATCCAGCTGAAAATCTAACGTGACCATTAAGAGACCGTGCTGGGGACCTCTTTTAATACTGTTTTACGTGGCTACAAAAAATACTTCTCCCTGACACCAAATTTACGTTCGTTGAGCGTTATCTAATCCGCGATAAGTTTAAAAATTTACGAGTCTTCATAAATCAGCCTGGTCTCTGCTTTATAACCCCGCGACTCATCTCCGCCCCTGCTGGCAGTACCGGGTGTCGGGATTGTTTATGAGGCCGCAATAAAACAATAATGCGCGGCCATTATAACTTCGTGGGTCGCGAACTACTTTGCTAGACAAAGAGAAGCGTCTTCAAAAATCCCCCTCTTCTAACCCACAGTACATATTTATGTAACACGCACAGTTTCCAACGATCGAAACAAAATAAAGCTGTATCCATAACCCCTCGTTTGCCTTTACGAAACCGCTCGCGTCACGCTCACGTGCTGCTGTCAGACTCAGCTATATGCTAATTCGAGCGAAAAACAACCACTGCTGGGCGAGCCTTCGAGATTGCCCTGATTATGATATCGATGATGAAGGAGTCGTGCAGCAGCTGTAATTTAAATTTCAAGATAAGAGAAGAAGCCTGAACCGAGTATACAGAGACAAAGTTTCATGTGATATACTATATTGTTTAGCTAATATAAACGGTACGTGTTATGCTTCTTTTAAAATTGAAAGACAATTGTATATTAATTTTACCTGTATCCCCAAAGTGTATGCATATATATACACATATATATCCGACTCGCTCTCATCCCTCATTTTGTTACGCCATTCGGTCATAACTTACCGTGAACGTTTATGGCATTGTTGTGAAGCAGTGCTTGGCGTCGTCTTATAAAACCAATTTCGCGGGTATTATGCAAGCTGTCAGTCCCATAGCTAAGTTATGACTGGCGTTGCCCGCAGCACAAACATCCATTACCTACTCTCGTGTTCTTCCCCCCCGTATTTACATGGGGAACGCACGCCTTGTAATTTCGAATCGGTAACACGAGTTCGATGAACAGGATTGGTTTGGTATAGGGGTCTCTTATGTATATGGATATAGAGAGTAGCGCGTATGGGTAGATTAAAATTGAATGTAAAATTATAATGTTTGAAGATGATTTTTTTTGTCTCATGAAATATTTACAATGCTAACGTCTGAGGTATGCTCGTACTAAGTAAGGCAGTGTCCTTGTCTTTTATTGAGACGGAGACGAGCAACCGATCGGAATAGATTTTCAAATGGGTGAGTGTACGTTAATTTATTTATTACATATATATATATATATAGCCATGGATAAATTTAATATCAATTCGTTCGTCTGAGAAATTCTTAAGTCATTTCATCCCCGTAAAAACAGACCAATGCTCTTGAATCCTATTGAACGAGTGTTATGGCAAGGGTGCACCCGCAATTCAACGATATAATTAATGGGCCGCGATATCAGAGGGAAATTAATTGGCCGCCTAACGTGGCTCCCAAGACATAAATCTCGTGTTACCATTAAAACGCAAGATTTTATTGGCTGCCGGGCAAACATTTCGGTTTTGCCACCCACAAGGGACATTGCGTGTCGATCGATAAACTTTTTTTTTTAAATTTGTTAATGGAGCCTACCTGAAAGGTGATTATGGAAACCCTAGGAATATATATATATATATGTTTATACATATATTCATAGGTATAACTAGAAAGAGTGAGATCCCCTTTCTAACGTATTTTATCTCGGCTTTCTTGAACATCAGGTTGTTTCTTCATTCCGAAAGAAATATTTGGTAGACGACAGTTCATTTATTTTCTAACCACCGGTCAATAAAGCTATACGTACCGTTTATGGTTGTAGGATCAGTGTCGGGCCGTCGTGTTTAACTCCATTGGGATATACGGGGGCTATATCCGGAATTTCGTTCCAGACCGTTAAGACACTAGATTCTACTTTATCGGTACTGTAATGGTTATATAGCTGTTAAAGTTGCCCCTTATACAACTTTTCCAATCTTATCTTCACGTATGGGTTCTTCGGTGCTAGGGAAAAAGGATTTAGTTAAATTGGACTGCATGCGAGGAGTTGTCGGCGAGATTTGTTCGGCATCATAGGAGCGCTGACCGTCGCGTTCTCCAGAACGGTCATCTTCTTTTCTTTCTATTTGGGGTCGTCCCCGAGCGCGATGGTGACCAGGTTGTCGATACGTGCTCGGCATCTCTATGTTCCTACCATCGAGCCAAAGAGAGGAGCCAGACGCGGTCCAGTCTACCAAACAGTACTGCCGGTACCGACCATCCGCAGCATCCCTTGGCAGCATCCGCGGAAGATAAAAAATTTGACATTTCTTATCGGCCCTAATGGCTACTTATTAACAGCTTTGGAAATTGCAAAATTAAGAATGCAAAAAAGTTTTTTTAAAATTATATCATTACACAGAACCACTGTGACTTTATCGGTATGAAAATTCTCATAGTATATCTATATATTGGCAAGATACGTGTCAAAAGGTCATAGGGAACTGTTAAAGGAAGGGGTTCAGGGCGAGCTAATGTTAATGGGGTGAAAATCACTTAACCCTTGTCAGTGCTCCGAATCTCGTTATTCAATTCGCGCTTAAGCCATAATAATAACATCAGCCGGCGGCGCGAAGTCGAGGGCTGACGTAGCAGGAAGATTTACGGTCGCAGCCGGGGCATACATCCTGTATGAATGGCGGGCAGCTTGCAATAATTCAACTCCGCGGCCACACCTCGGCCACTTCCCGTCTAGAGCTGCCAGTGCCGACCACCGAGCGGGACTCCGCTGCGAAGGGGTGGTTTCCGGTAACTGCGCGGTCGACATCTCCTCCTCGTTCCACCCTTCGAAAACCGTTTCTCCTCTTCAGGTTCGGAATAACCCGACGGCCAGGACCAACCCCCACCATCGTCCCTACCGCCGTCACCGCCTTCCCCTTATCCGCGCTCGAGCCGAGCGGAAAGCTCTGATATATCGGCCGCACACATTGCACTGGATGGAACGCAATATGTCCGCCGAGAAAGGCAATAACCATTAGGTCCCGAGAAAACTGCCCCATTTCAAACGACACGAACGGTCGAATATCAGGAAATTTATATCTGCTAGCGGGGATCGGGGGGGAGTGGGACTGGTAGTAGCCAGAGACATATCGAGGAGAGTATAGAAGAGGGTATAAACGGGGAAGCGTTGTCACGGAGTGGGGGGGACTCGGTTTCAGCTTTGTACGACCCTGGTATGAAGTGGCAGTCACGTGACCTGTGCCCAGGAGATGACATTACCGACTCAGCGTCGTCGCTTCATCCCCTTCCGATATGGAGACACAGCCAATACCCTTATGGCCATACAGAGTCGGTTCGCCATTTCTACCATATCATCACTTTCGTTAAATTATATTTCTTACGGTTAGCTCTTGCTGTATAGCACTTTGGCCAATACGTAACCCATGTAAATTTCATGGGGATAAACCATTGCGGGAGAAATTGTAGGTTCATGGTAAAACTTATGGGTGCAGTATATATATATATATATATTTATAATGAAATAGGTACGAACGGTCACGGTGCTACTTTTATTTTTAGATAGGTTGACGTAACCTCTCTTTATGGATAGCCAGTATTTATAATATTGATAAAAGACAAATACATTACCTGCCTGGTGTAAAGCGGCGAATTTATGGCGCTCGTTGAAGCGTAGGTGTCGGCACGTCGAGAGGGATAAGATATAACTCGGTGCTTTTTCCGGAAGACAGCCGAGAGTGTTTACGAGCGTTCGCATAACGAATGTGCGGACGACTTTTATAAACTAGATTCTTAGCAAGAGCTTTTATTCCCGCTTTACGCCTTTCTCCCGCGTGTATCGATCACTCGGAGTATCTTAGGATCTTACGTGCCGCGATAGCCCAGCGGTATTCGAAGCTCTTGATTTTTTATTTTCTTTTAAATTTTACCGTTCAAAATTCAAAATTTTTTTCTCGAATTTATCACTTTTTTTTTCATATTCCTCTCAGTGCTTCCGTTGGGGTAGTGACGTCATGAGACAATCTTACTGGTAGTAGAGGGCTGGAGGAGTATTGCAATTTCGAAAAAAACAGGGGTAGATGGTATACGATATTTTCGGAAAATTAAAGGGTAGCGGCAAGAGGCTGAGAATCGGAACGGCGGCTTGTCGTAAGGTATGGGGTGTATGGACCATGGGGTTCAAGCAGAAATTGCTTTTCCCCTGTAAGGTGCTATTATCACGCACCATCTTGCTCCAATGGCTCCGTAAAACGCCCGAGCAGAAATCCCGGTATTGCTGTGTCCAGCGCTGCGGTCAGCCGCGGTCGGGACAAAAACCAAGAGAAAGACGATTATGTGGCGAAATTGTGGCTTGCTCTTTCTCTCGTGTCCTCCTTACGTTAACTTGCCCTCCCGTAACAGTGGCACTTCCACGGGCAAGTGTCGCCAGGCCGAGTCGAGATACAGAGGGCGCCAGTTGGTAGAACGCCGCGACGACGAGCCACGGCAATATTGCGCGCGCTACCGTACAACGTAATGGGACAACTTTGCCAAATGATGCCATTTATTTAATTTCTTGGAACGATGCGACTTCGCTGAATTTTTTTTTTGCCCAAATATTAATATCGTTCCACGTTCCAGCGAGCACTTCGCTCCTTTGCCCCCTTGATTCTCTTTTCAAGTTTTTCTTCGAGAACGTTACGTACTTCCGGAATATACGTTTGTATACGCGATACTCGGAAAATAAAGCGCACAGTCGTGTATACCGTGGATGTACTGTACTCCGTTTGGATTTTACTATGTAACGATAAATCGTCAAAGGACGCGAAGCAGCCCTCGATGACGAATTTGAGAACCCCTGTCGTATAATTATCCAACAAAAGTTTCGTAACGAAATAATTATTGTCCTCGAGTTTATGATTTATTAAGCACAGCAGCATCTGCGGAAATCCTTTTTGTCGGTGGTTTCTCGCGTCGGGGCGGATCTCTAGTCTCGGTGAGTAATGAAGAGCTGACAGAGATGAAACGGCCTTATTTGTGGTGTGGCGGGGCTCTTCATGACGTGGACAGATGCGTCCGTGTGTACCAGTACAATGCAGCATCCCTTACAATGAAGTCGGCGCATTCGCCAGTCGCGCTTCCGTAGATTCCTCTGCCACCGTAAGAGGAGATGCAGTCAATATTTATCTTCCTACCCCTCCAGCCCCTGTCTGTCACACTCAAATTAATTACCCATCCCAGGAGCGCCACTCCTTTCACACTCGCATAGCTCGGGCACGAATTCTCTTGGTGCAAATCTACAACGAACGAGCCTTAGCACCATCGTTCAATCTGCCCTGAGCTCGATAGACCCGTATCCCAATCACGCCCTTGAATCAATCTTTTTTCAGATTGAGGTAATGGGAAAAAAAATTTTCAAGCTTTTCCAGAATCTCATCCAATTCGCATACTGCGGTACAGCCTCCATATATCCGTACACGTTATACGTCTAGAGGTTGTTTCAAAAAGAGTAGAAGCTTCAGCCATGCATATTGAGACGTTCATTAGCCAAGGGGCAGCTCGCCACATGAGTCGCTGGTGTGGTGGCGAATGCGAGAAGGGAGTGGGGGGGCCCCATTGACGGGTGATGAAGGGTCGTCCCCTGCGGCGGCCTCCGCTGTGTCCATGACGGGTGGTACGGCCCTGGATGATGCACGCCGGCGATCCTGGTTATTGCATCTCTCGATCGCATAAAGCGGCCGTGCAGGCTTTTGCCCCACACGCCGCCTTCCAGGCATCATTAGCTTGCATTGTGTTGTACGGCCTGGCCGCAACACGCATGCCCACTCGCGGCTAAGAGTTACCGCGACACCCGCTGCGCCGCGAGATCTGCGATAGAGTTAATGATGCTGGGACCGCGGCGATTCAACAATAAGCCGCATTATTTACAGCCGCCTTGCGGCTCTACGTTACACGCCGTTCGCGTTGACTCGGCGATGCGACCTCCGCGTGAAACCGCACTGGCTCCCATTACTTTCCCTTTGCAGTGTGAACACCTCCGCGACTCCATTAAGACTTAACAATCACTCGTCATCACCTACGTGCTACACGTACCAGAGAAATCTCCATGCAGATTCTCAGAGCCGGTAGAGGAGATAAGGGATGCCGCAAGGCATATCTGTACACGTAATTTCGGAGGCAATTAATTCGACGTTATAAAATCAAACAGGATGCTTTTTTTACAAACAAGGAATGGGTTCTTTCGGGGAGGCGGTACCGGGTCGTGACTATAGTTTGTTAGCGACAAAATCGTTTCTTCGTTCGTTAAGGGGTTATTAAGGGGTTTTCCGGGCGGTTGCAAGCATCCCTTCTGGAAGGACCTGCTCCTCAATCCCTAGGGGGTTGGTCTTGAACCCTTCGAAAAAGAGGGCGTGAACGTGATTAACGTTCGACCTTTTATCTTTCACCGAACTTTGCCAGACACTTGAGATTCTGCTTGCAGTACGCCCACATTTCTCCGATTCTTTTAATAAAGGCCTCGGCTCGATTAATGACCGGCGCATCCGGCTTTCCCACCTGCTTCTATGTTGGAATTATTGATTGTTCCTGTCGGACTGGAACTTGTTCCCTACAGCTCTTCCGGGACTAGCTCATTTATAATCACGGTCTCGTCTTATGAGTTTTGCCGAACAACCAGTCGAGGAGTTCCTGATGAGTCCGACTTAAGATTTTCATCTTAATCGTAAGAGTCGTATATATCGGTTTGTCATTTCAATTACGTAATTCCTAGCTCGATCGATTTCCATTGGCGATTATTTACTTCTTGCCGAATATTTCTATACTCTTATTTTCAACTGTATATACATATATACACATGCTTGTATACTATACTACATTCAATTATCGCGTTCAGCGGACATCATTAGTTTTACCGACTAGCTACGTGCTTATCTTCCAGGGACGTAGTTCCTCGAGGGCAGCAAACGTATCCCTGTCGGTTGGTCGCTAAAGATAAAGACAGGACCCTCGGGAGCACTAAGGAGAATTAGTGGATGATTCTGGTACCGGAACGGGAGGGATGGTCCTCGTATCGGAGAGCTCGCTGAAAGCTTCAGTAAATTTGTCCCTGGCAAAGTGGCACAGCGTGGGGGCATCGCTATCGGGTTTCTTTGGAGTTTCCAAAGGAAGCGACGGCCCTTCGGAAAGTATATAACGGGCAGAGAGTATGGACGAGACCGTATCCGAAAGAAGAAGGCAAAAAGAAAAAGGTTAAGCTTACCACGCGTGATCCCCGAGTGGATCGTTTTCAAAAGTTTACCTCAATACCGTTAGCAGTCGCGCGGTGCACTAAACTTTTTTCTTATCTTCCAATGGAACTATACAGCCCATGAGAATCCTATTGCAACGAAGCTATAACTTGCCCGGGTTATACGCGTATACCAGTTCATGGGGTTAATTTCGGTTAAGAGGAAACAGCCGCTCTGGGATTTCCTCGTTCTTCCGCAAATTGGTTGCCGGGCTGGTACGTGCGACAACACGCGTGGGAAATGCATTCGAGAAATCAAATCGGTCCGGTGATAACTAATTGATCCTTGCAATTTTTTTAGCGTCACACCAAAAATAAAAGCTATTTTCCAAACACTCCAGGAAAATTTATCACAAGTACAACACGGTACTCCAGAGATACGCGAGTATACGTGGAAGAAAGATTTCCGAGTCAATTTTTCATGTCGTTAGCCAAACTCGCTTTAGACCCCGTACGAGTTCTTGCGACAAAATCTTAAATTGCCTGTTATAAGTGGTACCCGTGCGGACGAACCTTCGCGTCCCTCAGGGTTGCACGCGTTTTATAATTTTCGGGCGACTTACAAAAACCCGTAATTGTGCATTCAAGTAAATCGTGGGCATGTTTCTTCTTGGATGACAGGACGAAGGTGGGTTTTCGCCTGGCAGCTGTCTCCCCGTTCTACCAGCCCAGTTCACCAAATCCCTGTGTACCAGCGTGGGACAAAAAGCTGTCTGTATATTATCATCCTGGGGACGTCGGTACCGAAGGTACCTACTAAACTCGTCGGTTAGGTTTTCTTCAAAATTAATCCATTTGCAATGGCGTGCCGGGGGCTGTGTCGTAAATCCCGATTAATTGCCAGCTAACTCTCGTAAACACATCAGCGACGCTCAAAAACACTTTGGTCTCGCGTTCAACTCGTGACGACACCCGAGTCTGTAAGCGGAGTGCTAAATCGTGCGGTAGAATTGCAGGAAGAAAAGAAAAAAAGAAAAGAGTAGTAGAAAAGTATCGCATTCCACCGTGTTGCGAATTTCGTTTTTGTTACGGCCACTGGCAATGGTCTTTGTTGACGTTTAATCAGATCGACTATATATGTATACATACTCGAAGCAGCATGACAAATAGCATATAAAGGGTGTTACAGAAGCACCCCTATTTTTTGACAATTCGCACCAACTTGACCAGGGTGATACAACGCGACCCTTCGTCTCACCCCTTCCGGGTCAAGGGTTAAATCTGATTTAATAGCTCAGCCGCATCTGTCCAGCAATGAATTCCTGATTGATCATCCATTAACCTATAGCGCTTGGGTTTTCGTTGCTGCTGTCTCCGAGAGTCAGAAATTTATGTGGATCGCAGTGATTAATGCGGTGTTTGCGGCAGCGCCAGGACATCTGTGTTAATGGTGACGGATCGGCGCACTAATGGCCTCTGCCTCGAGGAGCATCCACCGTTAACCACCGAGTATAACCTTCGCTTGTTTTACCTCAAGATATTCCCAGGATCGAGATTCCGTCCAAGTAATCACGCGCAAGGTGCTTTCGATACGGGGGTGTATAGAATTCAGCGACGTAAACTACCCCACGGGTGCGGTGACTCGCGATGCCGAGGGAAGGAAAGCAGGCAGGCAGATATTGAGCTCTATATTTCCATAAGCTGATATTTACGCGGCAATATACGTGGCCGAGCCTGCTACTTTATGGGCCTCGTAAATATAGCGGGGCCGCCGGGAATTGGCTGGCAAGGCGGCCGCGTTCTGCGTTCCCTATGCCTGCCTTGCCTGCGCTCATCCGGCCCAGAGACATAAATCGCCGCCAATTGTAAATAACGCACGACGTATGCTGATCTCCGTAGGTACCGGTAGTACCTACCTACAGTCTATATCTATATACGTGTTAGTACGTACCCCCCTCAACAACTGACTATGGTACACGTATACAGACCGGTTGTAAAATTCAACGTCGCGGTGACGTCGAGCGTGAAATTTTTCTAGCTCTTACTTCAGCTTGAGTTATGATCTTCCGCCATGGGGAGGGGGTTGGAGCACTTGGATTTCACGTATCTTAGGGGGATAAACTGAAAGTGCCTGTATCTGACGCTACGTGGCTCTGCCGTTTGACTCTTGGGTTAAACCATGCGTAACCACAGGTTAGCTGTCACTTCGTATTTAACGCGGATGTGGAATTGGTCGCGTCCACAGGGACTAATTAAGGGTCTTGAATGATATGGGAAAGTTATCTCGGATGATACTCGTGCTCAAGGTGTACGTGCGTGATTATTGGTTAGGGTCTGAGGAAAGGTTCTCCTGGCAGCCATGATAGATGGGAGTGCGTCCCGTCGATATTATTCCGTGTCCCCGTTACCACTTCATCATTCCCAAACGGCGCATCGTTCATCATTCGCAATCACTTCCTTTCTCGTTCAATCTCATCAAGGGATGCTTGTCGCCTTGAACCTTCTGTGTCCTGCGGTTTTGGTGATCCGATCAGTCGCTCTTTTACGTGGCAAGGAATCGATATTTATATTTTGGAAATACTGCAGCTGCAGGATGCACGGGAACTTTTCGCGTATGGATATGTTATTCCCTGAAGGTGGCCATTAATCCTGAAGCGGCGGACGTTTTGGCAAACTCTGAGGTCCCAGTGAAAAACGATCCACGGTTATTTTTGACTTTTATAGCTCGCGATTGCTATCTGGATGTTGGAACGGGACTCGAAAGTAGGTCAGTGACAAGGAATGGTTATTCAAAAAGTTCAATTTTCCCGCGCGTTTCTGACGTACCTTTCGTTTAGCTGACACGCTGGACCGGTGCTGCCATCTGTAATGGTACGTAGAGATTTATTGCTTCAATCGGATAATTAAAGGTGCATATATTGGTACATTAAGATTTTTATTTGGGACGACTGTCTTCTTTTTTATTGAAAATAATAAATCGATTGAAATCTAGGGTATATTTACGTGTGTAATATTGTATACATTGAAATTGCCTGTCAGTCTATATCGAAGGTAATCTCGTGACGGTAGCGCCATTGATGAAAAAAAAAAAAAAAGTAAAACAGGTTTATGATAGCTGTAAAAAAAACTTTGCCAACGACTCTGGTAACGTACGGTTTTATTTTTTTTTAACAGCTCCAAATGCACGTTAGCGTATATCTTACGATCCGATAACTTTTACGAGTCAGTCATTTCCTTGACAAGAGTCACGCTTTCACCTTGAAATATGGAAAACGTGGTTTTAGTTATTTGATCCACGAAAAAAAACTATCCCCATCGACGAGCTTTACATAGTCGGACGATAATTGAAAAAATAAAGAAAGTTAGGTTAAAAAATAATACCAAAATTTCATACCACAATTCAAACTTGATAACACCTAATTTCCGGATCTTCTCCTAGTCTCCGCGTCGTCTCTGATTTTTGAAAGACATACCAAGAGCCCGGAAAGTTGCTTCAGGAAAATGCCGGAGAGATTTCCATTACGTGCAAAACCACCCTGTTCCTTTGAAATATGACTTTTTTTTTGTTCCTGCTACCCCTACGCGGGCAAAAGTCTTCCCTTTCTTTCCCCTCCCAAGACGGGGCCACCCGGTTTGAGAATTAGTGGGACATTATTTACAGGCGGGGCTTTTGTTTTCCAGCGATATATTATGCCACAGTGCCATTATATTTATATTCATAACTGCGCCAGGGTGGATGGCAGGAGGGGTTAGCGCCAGGAATGCGATGAATCGCAAAAGCCATCCGAATCCAAATCTCCCTGAACAAACAAGTCAATAATGTATGGTATAAGGTTCGAAAAATAGCGAGCAATATGAGGATCCGCTTTCGTTTGCCTTTAAACGTCAATAACAGTATGGAACAATCTAAGCGTAAAATAATACAGTCCCCTTGCATTCGTACCTGCGTGTACGCAATTTACACGGACAATGAAAAGATCCTTTTAATTTCCCTTTGATCTAAGATTTTCTCAAAGACCTGTAACCCTGCCCTTTTTTTTCTTTTCCTGTTTTCCTTTCATCCCCCTGGAACAACGTAACTACTTTCACGTCTACGTCAGGTATTGCGAACTCCTACGTTTAGAAGAAGAGGTAGAGGGGTGAGGCTGCTGTTTCTCAACAAAGCGCTCGTAACGTTACACTGGTTTCAATTTTCTTCGTCCGAACGGAGTGTCTGGCGTTTCATTGTCGTGACGAAAAAAGGAAGGAAGGAAGGAGAACAAGGAGCTCCCGAGAGGAAGAGCAACAGCAGGAGTAGCAGTGCCGGGCGGTAGCAGAAGCAGAAAGCAGCAGGTTCAGGAGGTGGAGTATCGCACGTCGTCCTCGGGTACCGGATCCGCAGCTCTTTATTACGATTTAGGGGCGACAGCTGAAACAAAGCCCTGGCCTTAAATCTTGCCGGAGATGACTTAAACTGCCTTATATGAGTCCCCGAGTGGTGCGCAGCATCCCAGGACCATAAATCACGTTAACAGTGTCTTTCCACACGATGGCCACTGTAAATTAGATCTTGCTAACGTAACTTCCGCTTTGAGATCGTTCGGACGTTGTTCCAGACGTCCGATAGAGTCCGCCTTTACACGTATATAATTGGCACAACATTTAAGTGCAAGAGGGACGAAATTTCGGAGATTTCACGCGGAGCGAAGCAATAAATTTTGCGGTTCGCCGTCAGTGCCAAAGATAAATAATGGGCGGGCTCTTTGATCGATCAAAAAAAAGATCAACCCGCATATGCCAGTCGTGTATAACGAAGACGTTGCGATCAAAGAGGGGTAATTTGGGATGATTAATGTATCTTTGAGATTTACTTGAAACATCTTTATAGCGCAAAGAGGAGGTCCTGTTGGATCGTACTCGGAAACCGTATCGCTTCCGGCTCGACCTCACAGGAAATACGTAGAGCCCTGCCTCGTAATCTTACCCGGGTACTACGGACCTTAAGTTCTCCAGCCACGGAACAGAAATTACTAATGACTGAGGGAAGGATTTCACGAGCGCACTTGGATAGTTGAGATGTAAATGAAGCTACTCATTATCATTCGTGGTTTGTAGTGGCTGCGATGCCTGCGAGCTCGGTAGCCTCGCTGTTCTCCATAACGATCGTGCGAAGGCTGTCTGGATTGGAACAACCGGTACTTTCTCCGGTTCCGGCAGAAACTCGAAGAATTCTTAATTAGACTCGCGCTATAGATAACGATGAGATTACAACTTTCTTCGCCACGTGGTTATTTCGTTAGGATTTATGGGAGGAGGCTATTCGATGGTGTAGATATAAATCTGATGCAGTTATCGTAAACTGTTTTACCGACGTGGTACATTAGAAATACATGACCGTAGTCGGGATGCTACACAGTATAGGGGTTGTTTAGTGGAGCCATATCACGATTCGCTAATTTATAGCCAGACGGGGGTGGAGGATACGTTCAGATTAAATGGGCACGACCGAATTAAGTGCAGTCGCGTTAGGTCAAAGTGGCCGTTACGTTCGTTTCAATTACAGGTCATCCCTTACTGGCTGCTGCTCCTGTATACCACCCCTTCAATGGATGCTGGATGCTTTATTTGCTGTCGGGCGTTACGAGGTCACGCACCAGCTACCCACTGTTACCTCATTTGACACTTTCGTCCTTTTTTACCTTAACAGTCGGCAGTTACCCGGTAGGTGGGTACATTTCTTAGGGGGTAGAGACGAATGAAGCGAGTCAGTGAAAAATTACGAAATTTCCAGGCTGGAATAAAGAGTATCCGAGTTCACTGTCCTTTTTTTTTTATTGTTTTCTTTTTCTCCTTCATGAAATAATTTTTTCACTGCTCCCACATCGATCCACCCTCTATTTTCTAAATGCCAGCCGATACCATCCATTCCGTAGTATATTGTCTCGCTTCCACTTCATTTCACGTTATACCCAGCACATTAATTTTCACTTACAGCCAGCAGGCATGATGTTTACCATTAATTCCTCGCCACTTAGCCCGTAAGAAAAAGTAAGATCACTCCTCGCGTTTCCCCTTTTTTACCGAAGGTTATGCCTACATCGGCCGCATAAAGTATCCCGGGGCCTAATAGTTTTCACAGGCTAGAAGCAAAGGAGGAGAAAAAAAAGGAGGTGCAGCTGTTCGTAATAATTTTATCAGATGCCCTCAAATGTTGCGATAACTGTCAGAAGGGAGCGTTCGAGTGAGCCTGATGAAGAGGGTGCGCATGTCCTAGATTTGTTCCGGAAATCTACGCAGGCCATAAAGTCGTTCCCGAACGGGACTCGAGACGCGATCTCGTCGATGCTCTGTTTATGCGTTCAACAATTTCCGTAAGTGCAGTAAATAGCGAGGTGTATTAGCCCTCGACCTAAAGTGCCTTTTTCCGGTGTCTCAAAGTCGAAGAGGCTGGGAAGAGGAAGCACTTTTGTATCGCGACGTCCCGAACAACCGAGATGATCATCCCGGCGCTTCCACGTGGTATCACAGTACCGGGGTAGCTCCTTTCTGGGAAGAGTAGCCCATTTCCGGAATTTAATTACCTAAATCGCGGGTCATTACCTACGAATAATTTGCCGACTGTTAACGTACACAGACTATATGTAATTGCTTGTCCTTTTTTTTTCCTTTCAGTAGCGCTCGAGTAGCCGTTCGGCCACTGACTGCACGGTCGGTACGGTAGGGAACTGTTACTTATAACCGTAATAGTACCGGATCTTCGCAGTCTCTACTCGATTCAGGCATACCCGGTCGCCGGAATGCATACAGATGAGACCGATTACGCCACATCCCGTGCAATCCTGACTCCACTGTTACTACAACCCTTCACTTCCCTACTCAGCCAGCGATCATTTGCCACTGACATCCGCAGCCCATTTCCCTGCAAATCCCTTCAGCATTTGCTCCACTCTGAGACTCCACTGGCTTCGCCACTCCCGCGCCAGTCCGGGTGGCACGTAACGTTCATTACTTTATTCCAGAAGGACGTGGCACCAGTCAAGTTTAAAAGAACTGTCAGCATCCAAGTCTTCGCGTCCCGAGAGATTTAGTCGCCGAGAAATTTAACAGATAAATCTAATCAGTCGGCGACAAGGACGTTCTGGAATGTTATCGAGTTGAGCCAGGAGTGAAAAAATAGAAGCTACCGTTGATAGGTGCTACTACAAATGTTTTTTTTTTTTTTCTTTCAACATTGTTTCCAGTAATGGTCGATATTCCCTAGTTTCTCAGAATAAACCGTAGTCGCGATGGTTACCGGACCGTTTTAGCTTTGAGGATATTTCGGTGGCTCTAACGACGTGTCACGAGATCTACGAGGCTGTTTGTTGGTGCGTACAAAAATAGGCCTCACTCTGCACTCACTTCATCACTCAGCCAACCCCAGTCGACGGATGCTCAACGGCTGCTTGGCTGAAGATGCTGGCACGCAGCGTCGTCGAACCATTAGCCAGCCGTCGCGACGCTCCCGGTAGATTAACCCTACCGCGGGTTACGTGGCGATACAATTTGATTATGCAGTCACGGATCTTCGAAATTTTTAGAACTCTGGCCAAATCTACTGTAGCTGTGGTTTGGTCGCTGTTAAATTCGTCTGCTTCATCTTCGTGTATGTATATATATATATATACACATTGATATTTGTACCTATCCCATTGACAGGCTGACTCGTACCTCATTAATCCTCTTCAGGCTATTTAATCGCCGGTACGTTCGAGATGAGAATTCCTTTAGGTAAATAATGCCAGTGCTTTGGTTCGACGATGCGATCGCATCAGACCGATCGTAAATAATGGCTGAGATTTCACGGGGACTTGACTTATGAGAAAGACCGAAGGTTTATCATGTGTCCGCGCGACAGGCAAACGCATTAGATAAAATGAACGAGATACGCAAGTGACACACTGAGAAATGGTTTTCTCTTTGTAAATCCTTCGTCAGTACGATACTATTTAAAATACGTTGGGCGATAACGATAAAAAAAAATAAAACTCTAAAATGTTTTTGTTTTCCATCGTTTACCCAAGTATCGAAATTTCGCAAGAATCCAAATTCATTTGATTTCGTTTCGCAGACATTTCACCTGACACCGTGCAAGGCACCAAGATATATAGAGGCCACGTGCGCTTACCGGCAGTCAGGGTGACTTGGTAAGATCGTCCGCGGGTCATAGTTCACTTTTAAGGAAGACTCTTCAAGGTGTCCCCCGTACTCCCTGAATTTGTGGTCTGCCTGCGTCCCAAGTTCTCAGCGCGGAATGCAAATGACTCGCGTTCGTCATTTAGGCTGCGCATCGATCTATCCGGCGCAGCCGAAACATGTCGCGACGAAAAGACAAATGCTCACGCGGATAGGTGCTCTGGCGGGTAGCCAAGATGGGCACTATGGGTATCCCGGCCAACTGGCCCATACCGAGCTCCGCGCTGGCACAGAGAACGAGATTGCATTCCGACAGGCATCACTATGCGTTCCGCAACGCGATGCATAGTTGCAGTCGTGTCTCGATTGGCCAACTCATCACTCTTCCCCATCCCAGACACGTACGCCCTTCAAAGACTTTCGGTACACGTAGCACAATACGCCGTTTCGGACGTATCACGGGTATCATCGTATCGCTTACAGAAAATGATAAGACAAAGCCCCGACACGGAACGTCTACATTCTGTTTGCACTAACTCGATTACACATGTATGCAGCAATGATATATACGCCGTCGTGTTTGACTCGATTCCTGAAGATCCTGAGCAGGTCGACTCAGCCAGTCAGTCTGAAATATGCATCGTGCCCAGGGTGACATGGTCTAGAGAATGACAGAACCTGAGTCCTACGGTAAGACTCTGCTGGTAGGAATACATTGACAATAGCCCGTTTCTATATTAGCAGTCGACGAATACGAAGGTCTGGAAGGAATTGCTGCGAGGGACGAAGATCTCGAGAATCGGGATGCTGACTGGAAGGGTAGTAGTACACCTGCCATTCATAGGGGTTACGTAGCCGCCCTAGACATTAGATTATGCACTTCCTCCAACAAGTAGAGTCGCGCCAAGTATAATTTTCCCGGGTGCCAGGGTGCTTGCTTCCCCTCGGTAGCCGCTTTTACTTCGAAATGTCGGGCTGGAAGCGATGCCATAACGTTCCCGAGAATTAAGCATCCAAGTTGGTGACGTTACCGCCCCTTCGGGGAATTAAGCGGCCGAGATGAAATGCACTCTACATCTTGTCGCTGTACCAGGGACGCCGGAGTCGCGGGAACGCCTTAAACGACTACGTACACCGGGAACTGGATGAGGGTGGGTAGGTCCTTGAAATATGTATGTACCGGGAACATCCAAAGCCACGAGGACATTTGGATCCATTAAAAATTGACGTGGTACTTTGGCATGACGTCTTGCAAGATTTATATATATATTTTTTTCAGCTTCTCAATCAGGATTATCGAACGTTCCATCGATGACGTCATAAATTCTTTACTCGGGGATTATAACGTTCTCCGCAGCGACGTATGATTTTATTCCAAGTACCAGAGTGATTGCATCCCTGCACTGCATCTTGTAGGTCGGCTATGCACCTGTCTGCGTCTTCGGGAGGATGAAGTGGCAAATATACACGTCGTTGCTCTCGCGACACTAATGCTTCTTGCATCTCCCTCATCATCCCTCAGCCTCAGCTTGCACCCCGCGGTGTCCTCGTTCGCTCTGCACTCAGCTCTGACGTCAGCCGACGTGTTGTGTGCGTTCTGAAAATCCACCGTGGACGTCGGAGAGACGTATTATTTTTCATCCCAGGAACATCATTCAGCATAGAGACCCGCTGAGGTTGCACGACGGATCCACGTCATAAATGTACTGGTTATACACGGTGGACTAGTTTGTCTAGTAAATATGTGCTGGTGTCTGGTAATAACTTCTTCGCTTTCTAAATACTTGATTCGTCAAACACTAAACGTCAGGTCGAAATGAATTATTTCCCAGGATTGTTTAACTTGATTTTTAACAATTACATTATTTTTGACTGGGACTGTCATTCTTATCGCGTGCGATATCAATCTGATGTTTTAATACCAAACGATATATGCGTCTGAGACATAATCGAGGCTACCAGCGCTCGAAAATGTCATTGGTTGTCTCGTTAATGGGGGTCATGAGTTCTCTTTGACTTCGGGCCATTATGTCCACGTCGTTGAGACGTATTATATTTCTCATGTTCGATGACCTTTTGGGGTTACGCACGGTGCTAACCTTTACCAGGGCTACCAGTACTGCGATTGTGACAGTCGCCGGGACGAGGCGAAAGAGCGTATTTTCTGCCGTAGGGAACGTCAGCCGTTGCATACTTTAATAGGGTAATGCGATAGTGCGGTTTCCTAATGCGCATCGATCGGCGCCATTAATTATAACAACTTCATAAATAAACCATAAATTCTCGTTGGCTCGCTTGTATTTTTCCATCATTTAGTGAAAACTCCTTGGCTATTTAACTCCGCGTCGTGTAATATTCTCCCGTAAATTACTTGCATAATATCCAACTTAGACGTTATTATTCTTGACGACTTTGTGCCTGCAATAACGATATAACACACTGTACCCCGTATCGTGGCAGCTTATTCCTTTAGGATAAGCATATACGTATAAATGTAATATACTGTAAACCGTGATTATTTTAATGGAACGGATATTTTATTCGTTATGGCTTCGCCGTTGGCTTTAAGGCAACGGATACAAATTAACATTCTCGTGTCGAGCGATATACATTCGAGTACGCGTAAATTTGTTATACGTCATGAAAAAATCCATGATATCTACTTGATAACTCTGGCGATCTCGTTAATGATTTTTATATTTGTTTTGACGGCATAATCGCATCGTCATTAGCGAACTTGTTGGTTCGTTAAAAAATATCCTTGGGAATTACTAACAATCCTCTCTGTATATATTACACGTTGCTATTATGAGGTATCGCTGGGTGTATTATATAGATATATATATAGTTGCTGGAGTTTCGTACCAAATCTAGTAGAGTTCTCGGTGCTAAATTACGATTAGTCACAGTCGACTACTTTGCGGTTAAGGCAATCGGCATTTATGGTGAAATAAATCAACCTGTGAATCCGTACCATAATAAAACTTCCATCGGTCTTATCGAATCGATTAAGTGGCGAGGGGCTGTTATTGCCGCGAAGGAAATTAAAAGGTAAAACTTTGAGTGTCCGCGAGTTATCGCGAGGATGATCGATTAGCAATTACCAGTCTGTAATGTCTATGTTAATAATTAGTATCCACTTTATATAGAATGAATTCGACACGGTAAGACGATTCTGTCGTCGTTGACTAATTTTATGGGAAACATCTGTCTTGTACCGTATATTAAATATTTTACAAAGAAATGCTACAGTGCTGGTGAAAAAATTGCCCGTTTTCATTTTGAAAATGATACTTGTCTAATTGAACTATACTGAAATTCAAATAATTCGCCTCACGTGACTCGGGCAGATATTTTATTACACGCACTATATGAGCATATAATGTTTCGTATAAATTATAAATTTAATTGAAGTTTGTCAATAAACAATATTAATCGTAACTATGTTCGTTATCTAATATCAAAGTGGTCTAGAAAGTCATTGATAATGAAGTAATAAAGCAGGCTTTTTTTAATCTAGAAAAAAGAAATAAAGGTAACCTAACCTAACCTATTGGAATACCAGAAATGGTAATAGCGTAAAGCACTATAGATACCGTATAGTAGTGCATCATCAAATCGTTATACCGGGTGTTGTAATGATAATAATGTTTAGACGCGGAGACTCCATTATTTACCAGGATAATGGTAGGGCATAAAATTGTGAGTAAACACGAGTGAATTGGTTTTCTCCCTTTCGTCGGTGAAATTCCTCCAAAGCCCCCGTCGTGACGTATTTCATGCCACGTTTACCTTTTGACTTGACGTCACGAATGGAACGTGGACTTGACACTGTCTCCCATTGGAGCAGCCGAGTCTCAAGGCTGGTTTCTCCTAAGATAATGTTTTTTCCTTATCCCAAGACACGCATCTTTTACTGGATATTCGTTTGAATGAAGATTATTAAAATGTCAGTATGTATTAGGTAGCAATAACGCGGCAGTTGATTGTAGATGTCGTTGCGCTACCGTATGGCTAGTTCATTCGTTGATGGCTGTGCACGAAGCTTTACTCTTTCGCAGCGACAATTATTATTCGAAGACATATTTCATTGTAACGAAAAGTCATCGTAATTCACGGTGCTAATGCTCCATACGTGACTTTAACGATTAAAAGTTTCCGCCCCTGTACGTTTTTACGATTATCGCATGCAGTTGCAGGAAACAGAGTATAAGTTCGTTTGAGTCGGTAGATGGCACTGCTGTCGCAGGTGTGCAGTAACCTATGCATTCGCGTAGAAGCCGTGAGAGGAGTACGTATATCGTGCTCGTTAATAAATAACAGCATTATGCAAATGGGCAATTTGTCTCCGGCGGTAGAGGCGGAGCAGAGGATCATTTTAAATATAAAATGAAATTACAAACGTAATGCGGAGTCATTTATCCCGCTGGGCTGACGCGAACGGTAAAGCAGTGGCTCGCATTTATAATGAGAAGATTGATGATCCTCTACTTTGGCATTGGGTCTATATCCTGTATATATATATACATATATACGTGAAAAGTAGAAATGCAACGATGGCCAGTCGTTATTAATTACTATCACGGACATGACAAATCCGAGTCCGCGTCAACGATTTTTGCTTTCGAATTGGTGACAATTTCACTCACGTCCCAGTTTGCTTTTTACGTGACGTCAAATTGACTCGTACCAGTAATCGAGGAAGGGGTAACAATAATTGAATTTGCTAAACAATTTTCATTTACCCCCTTCAAAAAACTCCATCGACCCGATTGAGATCAGAATTCGGAACAGGAAAACAAGAGGGATGCTCGAGGGTGAGTTTCTCTTGGGATAGAAGGAATTGTCGGATTGCTCATGCTAGGAGGGGTGGGGCGGTGGCTACAGCGGGGAAAGGGAAGCTGGTGTAAGAGCGCGAATGAAGGAAGGAAAGAAGATGACTGCTAGGTTGAGTAATGGATCAATTTATTTGCCGGCTGTAGGTAGTACCTACGGGGTTTGTATGTATATAGGTATACGTTGTGTGTACGATGGAAGGCGTATAACAGGGCAGAGAAATGGCTCGTGGATCCCTCGGGTGTCGGAGAGAAAGATGTGCTGCGGGATGCGGGTCGCCATGAGACGTTTTCACTCTCCTCTTCCGGCTGGGTGTCCGACGCGAAGCGCCGTCTCCGTCGCGCCTCTTTCGCGCGAAAGATCGTATTTATTTTCGCGGTGGCGGGAATGGATGGCGGCCGGGTGATCTATGTCCCGGCGCAGACACATCTCATTTACTCTCCGAAGCATAATTCCTTAACACTTTTTCGTGAAAAGTGCTCGTACATCTTAGTTACGCCAGCAGGTCGTACGTCACCTCCCGGGTAACGCCCACACGAGCGACCACCGCGGGTACCCTTTAAACTTCCGACAGGTATCATATCCCTGCAGCATCCCGACGACGTCCTGGACCACTCTGATTTCTTTATATTCTCGTTAACGTTCGTGCGCCTCGTTCTTTTCTGGCTTTAATCGTCCCTTTAACAATCCTTATGCACGCCGTCGTTATAACCGTCTCTCAAACGGAATGCGGAATGTACATTCCGCATTCCGTATTCGTGCCAGTCAAATATTCGTCTTTGAATTCTTTTACCCGAGCAACAAAGACGGAAGGACCGTCTCTCCCCGAGTAAAAGAGAAAGACGGAAGACAGGCTCTATACCTTTTTTTACCTGCAATCGGGCGGCACTTTGTTCGTTCCTCGGACGCGAGAACCGGGACGTCGCGTGTGTGGCGAAGAAATTCACGAGTTTTGTGTAAATATACGTGTGTCCGGGAATGAAAGGGAAGGTGAAGAAGTTGAAAGAGGAAGGGGGGGGCAGGAGGAGGGTGGGAGTATGAAAAGGAGAGGAAGAGGGGGCGACCAAGGGAGACGCACACGTATACGGAGCTTCTCGGTTCCTCGTGAGAGAAACACTTTCAGGTTGCGAACGTGTGTGCGAGAGACGCGGAACGAATGGTCGGCCCTTTGTAACGTCACTCGCCTCATAAAAGGAAATAAATGGCGTCATTAGGAGGGCAGGCACGCAGGTTTGGCTTGTTGTATTTTTGCGGCATTTGTCGCCGGTTGTCGGGACACTCCGTCAACGTCTTGCCGCGTGACGCGATTTGTCATTTGGCTCGTGTTACGTTCGGTCCACATCCGCCTCTCCTTTTCCTCTTTCCGGCTTCTTTCCCCTCTTTTCGACCGTTTCATTTCTACTGACCTTTTCCTCTTTTTTTATTTTCATCCTCTGTCTCTCTCCTTATTCAACCTGTATGTACCACAGCCCCCTTTGCTCTGTTCCCTCTCTCTCTCTCTCTCTCTCTCTCTCTCTCTCTCTCTCTCTCTCTCTCCCCCACTAGCCAGCGTCTCAAAGGGCTCACGGGATACGTAATACACCCTCAGAAATCTGACGCGAGTCGCTTAATCTTTCAAGAAATAGGACGGAGCCCGGACGTGTCCCGAACAATTTGTAAACCTTGAGGTCCTAAATGATTTATATACGGCCGCACGGCTCCTGCATGTCGATGTACGTCCAAACCGCAACAATCTTCGTTTCTCTTCGCGTTTTAATTTCAACCAACCGAATCGATAAATTCCTCATCGCCACGCGTAAATCAGCCGGGCATCGCGATTGTAAATCGTTCGTTGCCGAACCTTAACTTTATTTCGGTGTCTCTTACACGCGTTACTCCTAGATCAGGTTCAATTCTATTTATATGGGATACCAAGCTGGCACCTGTTGTCGATACGTCGGAACAACTTGAAAGCATTTTTACTTCGCCATACGCGCCAGCCAGAATGTCAATAGACTCAGGACGTTTTTCGTATGCAGCGGGACAAGGTGAAGTCAAGTCAAATTTAGGGAAATGTTCTGCCTTCCGATTTCTCTACCTTCTTCCGGATACCCTTGGATCCCATCGTTGGCGACAGGCAATCTCGAGAGGGAGTATAAGTAATTGGAAAAGGTTTCGAAATTCTCGTAAAACGTCAAGGGTACTAGGAAATCCTGAAACAGTCACAGAATCTGCCAGCCTCCCTCTTCCTCTTCTCTCTCTCTCTCTCTCTCTCTCTATATATA
>JARQTH010000047.1:608084-679121 GCA_030142595.1 Trachelus iudaicus | reverse complement strand
AATAAATTTAATTAAATAAATCATATTAATAATAAAAATAAATATTTATAAAATAACTTAAAATATCAAATACATTTTATATATATATATACATACATACATATACCTATATCTCAATGGAACGACGCGGACATAAATCACGCGGATTTACGATCCCTGTTAAAAAGGGTAACGCAATATTTATAGTCATCTCGCGCAGTTACATATAACAAATTGAACTTTTATATAAACACGCGGTGCCCGGTGTACCAGTGCAGATTTTAATTATCGATATCGATTTATTGCCAATACATATTAATATCACTTTCCAGCTACCTCACGTACCGCTGTTTATTCATATTGATGTAACTGGATTGAAACATAAACCGGATACGCAAACACTCGCACGTATGTTTCACTCGCTGTGCTTATGGATATGCCCAATGAAAATAACCGAAAACGTTCGTTTTCTCGACACGCCTCAAAACGTCATCTACTTTGCACCACTTTTTTTTTTCCATCCCTGCTTTTTCTCTAGGCTGTAATTTTACCACCCTTTGGCGTAAATAACAATTTATACACATTTTGTCATTTTCAACAGCCATCGCGAACACGCGATCAACTTCCTAGAATCATAATTGACCAATTCACTTTGTTTTCAATAGGGACGAATATATATATATTTTTTTTTCATAAAGAAAAAGGAAAACATTAAATGCCCACAAGCACTAACGTCAAATTCGCAGTAATTGCTATACATTTATTAATTCCGATCCGTCACGCATATATTCCCATTTCGTGCATCAAGTCCCCATGTGCATCGTGCACGATCGCTGATAACATCTTATGTCCTTTTCCACCATAATTTACTACAGATCGGTATAGATGAGATTTCGTCGTTCTTTAATCGTACCGAAAGTCACGTTCTTCCCAGTAATAATATGTCGAATAAACACGATTTGAACGGCATTATTATTATTATACTTTATTTCATATCAAACAAAGATATTTTCAGCCCGATACCATTTATAGGTATTATATCTTTTACATTTCCTCCTCCCCCCCCCCCGCCTCCCCCCTCCTTCTTTGTGTCACCCTATAAAAATATTAATATCTTCGCGTCGTGACACGATTAATAAATTTCAAGTAACACGTACACACGTTACGTACGTGTCGCGTGTTTTGGTTGCGTTCGTTTCCAGGGACACGACAGATCGTATTTCCAAGATTTGAGTAAAGCGACACGAAAGTTCGATAAAGATTGTACGATAAGAATTGTACGGTGTTACTGTATGCGTCTATACCCGGTATACCTGTATCGGCACAGTATAAAAACGTCTGATTTCTTGTCAAGAAATTCATTCGACTCCCAAACGAATTCGGGATCCCCACTATATGTTTATCCAATAGAAAAAAAAACAATGTTCGCTCCTACCGAAGCAGGAGCCTCGAGGAGGCAGTCGCAACGTGGTAGCGCCGAATCGCACGTATCACGGGGGGTTAGGATAATATTTTCGCGAGCAGATGTGTCTGTCGCGGCATCGAGGCCAACAAGTCTGAACATCAGTCACGAAAGAGGGAAAAAGAGATCCAACGAGTTCGGTTTGGGATGGGCGAATGAGCGGGCGAGTGAGTGAATGACAGACAGACGGACAGCAACCAGACAGGAGACTGACAGCACGGCGGCGGGCTGACAGGTTACCGCTCAGCCGTGCGTTCGTAACATCAAATATTACCGGCTACCGTACGTGTTGATTCTCGTCTCGTTCGTAAAGCAAGATAATAAAAAAAAAAAAATGTTATAAAAGAAAAGGAGAGCAAAAAGAAAAATATAAAATTTATCAAAGTCCCCGACACGAAACTGTCGGTAGATTCTGCTTTGGACGAGGAGTCGAATGGCGGGAGATTTAAAAATTGTATTTTCCTAAAAGAAAAAATGGTACGATTAACATTTTTTTTTAAATATCTTCGTATCTACGTATACAGGCGTACCGGTATGCCTGTATATATCAGGAGAAAGGAATGTCTCGAGAAAATGCGTAAGGAGGTGCAGAACGATGGCTGTAAGATTTTTTAATCAGGGGATGAAAAATGCACGTATATCCACGTACGAGGTAATAGCTGCATACTGCATGTGTGTGTATATACATAGTATCATAGTAAAACATTGATTTCGAGCAATCATACTCCGGAGTGAAGGGGCAGGATCATGTTCCGAGTTTATGTTGCAGTTCGCAATGAACGGGCATGTTCGACGTTTTATCCTTGACGTGGTTCCACGTACAAGAATTTTATACGGGAACGAAATAGGCGGCAGGTTGCAGGTTACGATATAATAAATAATCGTAATTATAGCCTTGCCCACCGGGGGCGTCTCCTCGGTAATAAGGTAGCTGATCCTCGATGATGATTATCCCTGGGCTGCCTATACGAAGCTACGTGAATTCTCACTCGGCCATTACGAATTACCCGTGCCGTTTCTCACGCGCCAATACATCCCGACTTCTGTAAGCGAATAAGTGCCCATACCTGGTGATACGTTTAGATACCGAATATCGCTTGATTTATAAACTGCCAGATTATCATCGCGCACTGTGTCCATGCCGATTGGATCTTTTTATTTCGGAAAATTCGCGATGGCGCCCAAGGCGTCTATGGGCGGGTAATAATTATTTGCGAGGTTGCCGATACCGCGGATCTAATACGTAGGTGGGTACGTTAGTACACATATGTAATATCGTAGGTCGAGATGGGTTGTTTGGATCTGTTAATATATATATATATATATATATATATATAGTGCGGTCGGATCGTCCTACACGAAGGTGAGGAAACGAGAGTGGAGAAGCGGTAAAATAAGCGAAGCAGTAAATAAGTGCAAGATGTAAGTAAAGTGCCCTCCTCCGGCAGGTAGGCAGGTCGGGCCAGTATGGACGCGGGTTACCATTATGTCTACAGCCTTGAATTAAAATGCCATATAATGACACAGCTAGGCAGCCTGTATAATTTATGTCCATAAAAGTAAAATCATAATTATACAGGCGCGGACTGCGAAAAGGCGGTAATAACATGGCTGCCCTCCGCGCTCGTTGCGTGTTCCCCGTAATGGTTGCCGGTGTGTGCATGCGGATGCTGACGTCACCCGTGGAAAAAAAAAAAATCGTAAACGCACTTTTACGAAATCGAATTTCTTTTCGCGTATTAAAGTACCTCTTTGGTTAATACTGATGGACGTATATATGTATATGTATATTTACTTCGCGGCTGCCGATTGTTTAATAGTCGTAGATCGATTTAAATTCCCTATGGCGTACCGGCAATTTGACTCGCCACCACCGTTCGATTAACCAGGAAATTCTAACGGGTGTTTAACATTTTTATTACGGCCCGGCAATTTCTTGACTTACGATCGGTACGGAGTTTAGTTTTGTTCATCGGTATGTCTTGCATTGCGTAATTTTTTTTTATTATCAACTTGAGAAACAATTTCGCTCAGCGTCACGTTACTTCCGGCAAAATGGACGTTCAATCAGTGTGAAAAGTGTAGTACGAGGCTGTTGGACGTTTTAATTCGGAAATTATATCTATATCGAACGAGATAAATAATCGGCATGAATTTGTTGCTAAAGAATGTACTAAAAATTAATATTTATAATTTCGATTATTTTTTCTGTTTTTCGTACGTTAAAAAATAAAGCAGCAAACGTAGGAAATATGATAAAAGCAGGGTACAACATTAGGTACGGCACCCATTTCGCGAAGCCAGAAGGCAAATCGTCACGGGAGTATGAAACGCGAACGGGAAGGCGATGTGAGATCGCGTTGATGAATGCCCCCATTACACGAACACCGCTAGTTACTCCTCTGAGATAAACCGCGTTCATTACTCACTCTGTGACGTGACCTTATTCTCCTTACGGTCCTTCGTACCTATTAAACTAATGCGAATTAATAACAGCCCCCTTTTTTCCTCCCCGTAGAGCGGTAGACACCCTTACGACTAAAAATCACAGAAATACCACAGGCGCAACGTAATGAAGAAACAAGGGGAGAAAGAGCTGTCAAAATTTTATATTCGACAAAAAATCCAAAAAATATTTTATCATAAAAAATGGTCATCCCTCAAAATTTTCATAACGGAGCTCCATTTCCAATAGTGTCTGCAAAATCGATGCATGAACTAACATCGAGCGTGAAATTCTTTCCCCTGACAAAGCAGGGGTCGTGTAAGACACAAAAGAACAATAACGTCCCCGTCCCGACGCCCCCGACATGAATTTCAATTTAAAAAAGAGTGAATCCTCTCCTATAGCCAACGCGCTGCCAGACTTTCCCTCCGTCCCCAACAATTCCCATCTAGTAGTCTCACGGTCCCCGAACGTTTTCGCTAAACTTACGTGCCACCGGCGGCGGTGCCCGAGACTTTGTGACTCCGGACACGTAGGATAACATCGCGCAGGACACATTCCACGCGGTCGTCCTCGTCGGATTCATTTAGCCACGAGATTCCGCTGTCGACGAATCGTTATCGCGGATCAGGAGCATTAAGGAGCGTTCACACTGCCCACGAGAAAGCAAGTGAGGCAGTGAATTATATTTAAAAAATAAAAAACGAAAATATTAAATTTTTTTTCAAAACCCAAAGGCACCGATCCACCAGCTATATTAGGCATCGCGGAGCGTATGCTTACCAAGAGCGTGAATCATGCGTGAGCATTATGCGATGTGGTAATTGAGTGAGGCTGCGCATCCACAATGGCTACTTGAAACTTGTGTTTACAGAACGCTGCCCGTGTTCATCTCTCTGCTCTCTCGACTCTCGTGTTAAAAGCTTATGGTACAGAGAGATGGGGGTACGCGCCGTGTATCCTATATACATATATAGTGCCACTCGTACACCGGTACTCAACGACCTGGGTAGATAGCTATTGTGTGAAGAGTAATATCCCATTGTTGAATCGGATATAATGATACGTCATCCATCATCTGGATTTATTTCGTCTCCCTTTCTCCATTTCACTCTCGCGTCTCCCTAAGATCACCAACGTGGAGTTTTCAACGTTGAAGCTCCACGGGGTGATAGAGACGGCCAGATACATCTCTGGTATAGAATATATGCGCTTCAGGTAAAAATGTATATTTCGAGATAAAGTAAAGAAAGATAAAATAAAAAACAAAAAATAATTATTCGCCATCCGCCAGGACCAGTTTTATATCGTCGAGGGAGCCGATAAGTCACCGGTTATGACGTATACGTAAAGTACTCTGTCTATATATCCTATGCTAGAGACATTTCGAGAATATCTATAGTCCATATACAAGGGCGAAAAGTAAATCAAACTAGCATTACCGGCTGCTTAGCATACGGGCTGAAAGTTGGGGCTGGGAAAACGTATAGCGGGGTGGGAGCGACCAGAAATAATATCGCCATGAATACAAGAGTGAGCGCCATTACACGTAATTGTGATCTATAGCTGCCATATATTATGGCGACGACGTATAAAGGGCGTTCGCGCTCGCATGCGTAAATCCCTGTCTCCAAACCTCATTCGCCAGGACTTTTCGAATCACCCCCTTACCCTTCTACCGTCTCCCCACCACCACCCCGTTACCCACCACCCCGATGAAATATTTACGCGCATAATCAGCCCATATACAAAAGTAACCCCTCGTTTCGCGGGCATTTTATTTTCGAAGACCTTTGCCACTGCCCCCGACCACCCCTCTGACGCTACCCCTGCCCCCCCAGGCACCCGACCACCTCTCTGACGCTACTCCTGCCCCCTTCCCTGACCCCGACCATCCATCCTCTGACATTACCACGACCCTTGTGTAGCATGACGGACCGATCACAAGGAGAAACGTTTTCACGCTGTGAAAATGCGTTCGTGTCGATTAACGTGGTTACCTTTTATGTATGGGAGGTGGTAGGACTGGTTGCGTCATATCGAAATTATATAGTGCCGTTAATATATCATCCCTCAGGACTTGAATAGCACGTTTGCATTATGGGTACGTTGGCTTTGCTTCTCATCCTGCATAAAATCATCGTTGACGAATGATTGATGATTACGATACAGGGTGGGGTAACGTATTGTTAGCGTTGTACAGTTCATTTCCTACGTTATGGTTATTGCGGAGACGTGTACGAGTAATGACGTAATTATTTGGTGAGAAATTTTTTTTTAAATGTCCAATATTTTTTAGAATTTTTTTAATCATGGTAATCGGGGGCATGTAACGCGGCGTGTGACTTTTTGATTATCGTCAACAATGGTACCGTTTGTAGTGAAGTCTGACAGAGTCCGTAGTTAAGCCGTTGTTCTCCGTCATGATCAGTGATGATAGATTGGGATGAACGTGACCTTTAATTTTGGCGATAGTCCTAAAGCTGATCCACAGCACGGCGCGGATTAATCGACAAGGTATCAGTGTAATATTTTTATATAATTTATTAAAGATTAAAAGTATCAAATGAATTATATATTTCAAGATCATGAAATATTTTTTTAAAATTTATTAAATATCAAATTATTACTTATTCAGTGATAACGTCAAATGGTGTATTTGATCAGGGTATTATATGCAACGTGTACAGTTTGATATAAAATCTGTGAAAAAAAAGTGTAACCTTATCCAGGATCGTTCGTTTTAGGTCTGTACACTCAGAAAAAGTATTAATGATTGAATCGTAGAAGGTGCGCTGATTGTATCTCGGCGACGGTCCAATCTACACAATTTATCAGCGGCGCGGGACTCCCCCCGGCTTCTTTCAGATTGATGTTACTATAACAACACGTCAGTTATTCATTGTGCGCGAGGCAGTGCATTAATCATGCCCTCGCTCTGACATGAAATACAAATGATATTTTATAGCGCCATAAATCTTCGCGACTGTCACCGGTCCGTGGGTGTTTGGAACGAGTGGCGGAGGGCAGCACGCCTCCTGGGGATGCTGCCCTTGTCCTGCATCCTGCTCTATCTTGGCACAAGACCTTCATCTCTTGAACCCTTGTGTTATCAGAGTGGCACCCTTCCCCTGAAGACCTTTATCGTGTCTCTGTCTCTCTCTCTCTCTCTCTGATAATCCATTGCTTCGAGTTACTTGAGGTTGTTTCGGTTCAGCCATGAGTTTGCACGGACTTGTTACCTGCGACAACTAATTTTACTTCCTACAGCCGTAACATAACACAGCATAACTCTTATCCATGCTGACAGGTAAAAGTCGTTGGCGTGTGAATAATCGAGTTAGATTGCCAAAGCCATGTCTGCAAGCTTGCGTCAACCGGAAAATCGGGAAATTGACAAACCGTGACGTTGGCTCTGTATAAAGGAAACAGAAACGGGTTCGAATGAATAAAACTGAATGATCTTCGTCGGGCGAATTATACGCTCCGGATCATTAAGCTTCGTGCAGATCCGCTTGGAAGTTTTCAATCGGTCCTGGAACGACGTGGGTGTGAAAGTGTTTTCCGTATGGAAGATCGGACGGGCATAATTACAATAACGATTTTCGTATCACGTACACGTTACCGATAATCGTTGTAGGGACAGACGCAATATTTTTACAAAGCGCATCGGAAGTCAATGCAGCGCCATCTGTCGGACCAGCCGGGAACTCGTGCTCGTACCGTCGGTAATGCAGTGGAGCGATTATAAAAAAAATCGAGTTTTTTAAAAATAATTATTTCTTATCAATGCCAATAGTTTGCCATAAATCAAGCCTGATTTTCATTTACGATTGCGATACTTGTAATGTTTCCAGTACGTAATCTAAACAGTACAATGCATAATACAAAACTAGATCTATTACCCGAAGGCTTTTAACATACAATAGAACACGGGATGACTGTAATATATTCAAAACAATCTCTACAACCATATATTCGTTCGTATGTACTCCTGTCTGAAATCAGTCAAAAAAATAAATCTCATCAGCAGCAAGCACGTATCAGAAGTTTCTGAAGGTAGCCCGAGGAGCTAAATGGAATTATTTTGAATTCACCTCGCTACGCCTGCACGTATCGTGCATAGCAGCCTGCAATTCTGGGCTGCATAAAGCACGCATTTTAGAGGAATGGTAAGTAGTATAATCTGCGAGTAGATCTGAGCCAGGCAGGCAAATAGGCAGTGAGTCAGGCAGTCGGACAGGCACCTGGCTCGGACGTCAAATGGGAGTAGTGTATGTAAGAGAGGGGTACATATGCCTGCGGTCACGTCCGTCATGTCAACCGCGGTAATAAGTTTGAAATCCACATCAAGCGATTAATAATGCTCGAGCAATTCACTAGAAAGGAGCTGTGCCAGCAAGAGAATTTGTTAAGCTGGCCCCCGAGGCTTACAACGTGGAGAAGGGCCTTGTTCGCTGTCAGTAACAACTCCCGACCCGACAGCCTCTGGACCATTTATAAATAATCTTTCTATTCTTTCGAGCTGATCGAAGATGATTCCCAACGCCATTGACGATCGTCAATGATCAATTTATTCTCGTTATATCTTAATGAGAATCAATTTCTATACCGATTAGTGGTAAATATTCATACGATATATATATATATATATATACGATTTTATTTAGTCAAAATATATTTCTTGGCTGAATAAAGTCTTTGCGAAAGTGTCAGGTATACAGTTTCCGTTTGTATCGGCTGAGAAGTGTCGGGACGCCTCTCCAAGGTGGAGACGTCGAAACTGTGTGGTAATGTCTAAACGATTCACTGCCTGAAATCCGTGTATGTATGCCCGTGTGATTTATGACGAATGTAAATAGCTAAATGAAAGGTTTATCCAAGAAAAAACACACGGGCTTCCAGCGGTGTAAAAGATTTACGATAATGGCGTAGATACGAGCCGGAGATTTATTGGCGCACGATCGAGCCAAACGAAGGCTCGTTAGTTAGCTTTGAGTTAGGTAGTCGATATGGATGTCAGACGCAATTCGTTTCGTTGCCTAATTATAAAAGCGCCCGCGGCCACGCAGCGGCGCTGTTTCAACTTTTCAAGTGGACCCGGACCCCCGCGCAGATTTTATAAATTATTCAACTCCGATGAGCGGACGACGCAGTCGACCGTGTAAAAAAATTGAATTTGCCGCTCTCGCTCCTGGTTTTTTCCTTCGGTCCTGTTATTATTTTTAATACGTCATATTAATTAAAGGTACCGTAGTCGGAGTTCGTTGGAAAAACAAAAAATTCTGAAACTTCCCCCAATTCAACAATGTTAATTATTCATTATTCTTGTATTTCCAAATGTATAAATTCTCCTTAAAAAAAGAAATATCAAACTTCCAAAATTATATGATTTTATTAAAAAAATTTCTCGATAAATTTATACAAGGTAAGTCACGAACGGGATCGTCAACGGGTCATAAAACTGTTGAACAAATCGTTCATTTGGTCTCACAAGTTCGCCGCCTTGTCAGATAAGCAGAGAAGGGAGGGGAGTTCTAAATAAATATTCATGACTTCAAATAAATATGGGCTTTCACGTGACAAAGCTTGCCCCTGGATTTAACACGGCACCGAGTGGCCCGAGTATGGACGGAGATTAGACGCGCGAGAGATAGTCATCGTAATTTATATTAGCCCGCCGGCCCTGTTCAGGGCTTCCAATCTGAACGAATGAATGGCAGAGCGAACGAACGAACGCACCAAGATAAGAGACGAACGGCTAATAGATGACGGAAACATTAGCGGCGCTACAGGAGACCCCCAGCATGCTGGAACCAAGTGGCCACATCATTCACCCAGGCCGATACATTCTAACCCGATGGTACACAGAGAGACAGAGACAAGGAGCTTACGCATCGCGTCATTTCGAGCCAATGAAAAAGATGGGTCTGATTATACCTGGGCCGTGTCCCCTGAAAGCAGTAGAAAATACATGCGCTGAATTTCAGGAGTCTAAATCCACTTTACGCGTCAGCGAGTCTGGAGTGAATTGGTCGGCAATACGAAAATTCTATTTAATTAAGTACGCCACGGGGCTGCTACGAAAATCGCTTTCGATGAATAACCACTTTGGAGATCTTGGACCCTTTGCTGCTTCGGCTGGTCAAATAGCTGCTAATAATTTAGCCCACCGCGCGTTCGTAACAAAACCGACAGAAGTCATAAGAGCTGTGAAATTATTCACGGCGTCCGTATGATAATCGGACGATTTGACTCATCGCCGCTTAGCTTTATTAATGGCGTGGATGTCCCGGGTGATTTATATTACGCGGCAAACCAGTGTAACCGGTAGAGGACGTACGAGCGCCTACCTCATCGTACAGCCATTATATTTAATATGAGCTACGCCAATGCATCATGGCCGTACGTGGCTCGTGGCCCATGGATGATATGTGAGATGCTTAGATAATAACAAGAATAATGAAAATAATTACGGGACTTTTTTCTTTTGTGGGTCCTTGATTGTATTTTACTTGTAAGGTACGTTGCGGGAATGATAAAGATGGGCGCAGCAAGATGTTAAAGAGTGATAGAGAAGTACAGGGACCGTACTCGGCGTAAAGCATAAGCGTAATGACATAAATGTTTAAGTGGAATTCCCGCTGGGCGAGCGCATCCACAGCGTCAGCACCGAATGCATTATGAATGTAAACTCGCCATTAGTCATGTTAATAAAGCAATTATTTTCATTGATAGTCCGTAATAACATAAATTAACCCCGAGTACGAGATAATTGGATGCTTATAAATATTTTTTTTAATTCGAGAGCAAGAGGCATTAATATTAACGCTATGTTAATTTCTATGTTAATCAAGACCCGAACGGCTCGTTTCTTGATAATGGACCAGCACCTCAATTTTTGGCCCTTTGTGAATTCGTTCTTTCGATTGTGTTGGATTGCATCTTTTTTTTTTCGGTTTTATAGAATCGTCTGGTCCCTTTGTCTTTTTACGAGACGAATAGAGCGAAGCAAAAATTATTTGTAATTTGGGTTACAGTTTTTAGTACGCTAAGGATATACTGCTCTTCTGTTGTTGAGGCTGTGTCTATTCGAGGCGAAGATAAAGATGCTGATAGATTCGTTAACACCTTTCGCTTCTTTTGTGATAATGAGCGATCCTCGTGTCTGACCTATGCCCGAGGCGATCGATAACTTTGTAATTATCAGTTCATTCGTCTCGCAGCGCGGCAACATAAATCATCTTTATTATTATTATAGGGGTCTGGATGGGTTGAGGACAACGCTATGATTGCTTTCATTAGCTATGTCTGTTAATGAAAAATGTTCGAGATCGTATAAAAGCTTTGGTCCTGAAACGATAAGAATTTTCGGAAAGATGATTATCGAATGGTACTTTTTGTATTTTTATATTCTGAATGCACAAAAAAATTATTAAATTTTGTTATGTTTAAAGATACATTTATTTGTGATTGATAACTTAATAAACTGACATCATAATCGTGTCAAGTAATTAACTTTTATTTGAAAAGTGACCTCTTTCTTCTTGAGGAAACGATTTATCTTACTCGGTCGGTAATAGGTAGAAATATATACCGATGCGCAGGATAAAGGTGGAAAAATGTATTTACACTGTTGATTGCAGATAAAATAGCTTAGCGCCTAGCATTTGATACCATACTGCTAGTCTACCATAGATTGAGAACAGTTTATCCCGGGTTATCGAAGTAATACCTAGTTCAACTTACAGATGGCAGCACTTTCGATAATACTTTACCCACTATGTTGTCACCGGAGTCAAATGCTGCTTAAGATACATTAAATGTATACCTATAGTTTAGTAATGTATAGATATACAGCACATATATTTCACCTCTCAATTCGACTCCCTTGAAAAACTATCCAGTATTTGAGGCTTATTTGACATCTATACAAGGAAATTTATCTTCGCCAACCAGTGTTCAAGAAATCATATGTTGATAAGCATAAATTTGATAGCCTTGCTTACCCGCAGTTGGTAAAGAAGAACAACAATGTGAAACAATGTCGATAAACATATCTAGTTGTTGGTAGAAATACTTATCGTATTTACAGCAGATAAGTGGTGATTGTATAACATATATTTTTTTAAATTACCATAACTTTCACGCGTAATCAGCAATTAGGTTGACAGCCAGAACGAAGTAAAGGATGCACTTGATCAACTTCATAACCCTGCATTCTATGGATGAACTTTAATTTAACGTATCGTAAGATGCTACGTGTTATAAATAGCCTCGTACTTTGTAGCCGAAGACTTAATTGAACCATGCTTGATAAGAAAAATCGTACATCTTTCTTATCTCTCGCTGCGCTCCCTACGTATTCCCAGCTCCAGTCTCTAATACGAATCGCCAGTAAGTGCTGAATGGACAACGTGAATTTTATTATTTCGCGAGTTGGCAATAGCTGTGTAACAAGAGTTCGTGCGTTCAGTCACGCTCGTGTTCCTTTATCAATCGTACATTTCCTCGAATATATTTCATTTTGTCAAATGTGTTTACTCGGTACGAAGTTGATCAAAGAATACGTCATATTGTAACAGGATCAATGTAACGTAATCGCTGATATATTTTGGTGGATAAAAATATATCGTTAAAGATAATTATATATTATATAGTTGGTACATGAAAAAAAAAAAAAAAATATAGTAAATTATCAGCAGCAACTATTTACTCCCATTTCGTCATTTCAGTCAATTTATAAGTCTACTTTTTTTCTTTCTTTAACGTCATCGTTCCGTCCTTCCCACGACTCGACAGTTAGATTAAATTGAATCATTAAATATGAATTTCGCTGTCGCATCTGTACCGAATGTTTAATTTATGAAGTCAAACTTATTTATATCTGGTATCCCGAAGTAATCAGTAAAGAACAAAGGCAGAATCTTTTTACCTTCGCTTTCCGCCTGTCCACGTGAAGAGACTGTGCTTCGCGTCAAGCTGTAATATAGAAACAATTCGAATATATCCGCACAGTGATAAAACTGCGAACAAGAATGATTAATGCTAATCGATATCAATGCTGATTACAAGTGGAGTCTTAATACTTAAAGATAAAAATTTATCCTTTGGACGTTGGACCATTATTCATGCAATATACGCCTATAGAAATTTATATCTGTTCGAACAAGAGCAATAACTTCAATCTGATAAGCACAGTATTATTCTCATTATCGCAATATTTTTTTTTCACATAACTCTTCATAACCACTTAACCGCGAATCACGTCTCCCAGACGTTCAGCTTTCTGCGATCCACAATTGTTTTAAACCTTCGGGACACGTGGGGGCGGTCCACTCTGATTTTTCGTCCAAAAATTCGTAATCGCGGGACAGTTGGCATCCGCGCGATTTTCGATTAAATGCTACGTTCGGTGATTAAATACAGTGCGAAGCAGCCTATTTAATATTAATCGTTAGTGGAACATCGGCAGAAGTATGAAATCGGATGAAGAAATTGCTCCTAATGTCAAACGGGATTCCGGAGAATCCGGAAAGACCATGAAAAATAAAAAAGGTAAAAGCACCTTTTACGACCCTATGGCTGTCACCTGGGTCGAGAAATACAGTGATCAAATGGAAAAGATTTGGACGCGTATGCCGAACTTTGTTGGATCAGCTATAGCGACGTGTGCTGTATTTTTATTGGGTGCCACCATGCGCGGTATGCATTTATTTTTTTCTTTTATCAACAATAATAACAATATACATTACGTTATGGAATTATGACTTAAATTCTAAAATATTGAACTGCAGTTAGCAAGATCGTTATAATTATATATAATATACATTTGTCGTTTTTAGAGATTATTTCATTCATTGAAATAAATAAAAGTTTGAGATTCGCAAAGAGCGGGAAATTTGAAATTTTTTTTACAACATTCGTGACACCGCAATCACTTCTTTTTCTCGATCTGTATTTACGGCGTAAACGGTATCGTTGAGTCGCACAATTTTTCTAGATGATGCGCCCAATTTTTGCGAAAGAAAATGCGTATTAGTTTCTTACGTGTTTGGATTGTTGAGCATTTTCAGGTTTAGGATATCCGCAGAATGTTATGATTATTTTATGGAAGACATTCGGGTGGCAAATTGCTCTGCGAATGGTCGTTATCGTTAGTTCAGAACGAAGGTATTGGAAATAAAGGATAAATATCGATATATGTATACAATATATGAAACACTTTGATGGAAAACTTTGTCATGTTTACCCACCCTAGAATACTCAGAGTAATGCGACGTTAACGTTGAAACTCGAAAAATTCAAGAAAAGTAATACGTAAACAGGTTGTCTTGTTAAGTAATATCTTGAAAAACAAATTCGCGTGCAGTGTCATTGAAAATTTCGTGATAGATTCCAAGCAATGACGTAAGATTGAACGAATTTCGACCAATCGTTATCTAAAGTAAACAGCATAAATCGTCAGTGTCTATTGAGTTAAGATAATGAATCATTTAAATTTTATAATTAAGATTGACAATAAAAAATTTTGTTTATATTATACCAATAAATCATACGTCATCGTTTATCATTGCGTTATCATTAATATCTATGTATTAAAAATATTTATGTTAAACAGGTGAATGGCTTCTTGTCGTCGTACATTTTGCCAAACATCTTGGATACGGTACCGAAAACGACACTGCGTCGGACAACAGTTCCACCACCATTAACTGGTCTGAACTTTCCCTCAAAAGTTTATACCTTCAAAATCTCTCGTACTTTTGCATAGTAGCCTGTACAGTTGCATATTGCATGTATTTCGGAATCGGGGGTTTTCTTCACGTAAGTAAAGTCGAGTACAACGTAAAATTGAATTTTTACGATAAAATTACGTGAGTCGGGTGTTAAAAAGAAAATTGTTGCAATTTTTTTATCGAATAAATCGACTTCAAGGGATAAATTTTATGTTTTTTATCGCTTATTGTTTCGCACCATTAAACGACTCATGGCGCGCACAAACGCTAACGCAATAAATTACGGTCTATTGGTTTTCGGCAATGTGGAAACTCTGACAAAAAGTAATGGCATTGTTAGCGATGTCCGGCGTCGCAATCGACTGCGTGCTCGCTACCAGCGACACGCTTTTGTGGATATCGATACACGGGGTGCAGTGTTTCTCGAGCAACTAGTTTTGAATTCAGTATGATTTTTTTTTTTTGAGAGAGAGAGAGAAAGAGAGTTTACCGTAATGGAGAATATTTCGAGCGGTTATTGAATTTTTGAAACGATGCAGATTGAACTGCCAACACATATGTTTCCTTTCAGTGGTATTTCTACGTTCATCAGCGCGATAAAGCGGACGAGTGGAAATGCCAGCCGAAAAAGTGGCTGACGCCTGAATTGGAAAGACATGAAATTATCGTGGGATCGTTCAGTCTATTGTTGGTCAATACGTTCACGGCCTGTTTGGCCTGCTATATCTCGAACGGTGGTCCCTGTAGCGTGTACTACAAATTCGACGAATATTCCTGGGCATACTTCGTCCTGCAGTGGCCCATAATATTCGTCTACCTGGTGAGTCTTAAGAAAAAATTTATTTCAAAAAATTTCTTTCCAATATCTTTCACGCTTCTTTATCTCGAGGATTCTTATCGTAGGATACGATGAAAAAAAATATTTAGCTTAGGGGTTGATAAGGTACCAAAGTTTCCACTCTGTAACTACGTGCCAGCCTCTCAGCTGTTTGTCAATTCTACGTGCTAGACTCTCAGCCGTTTGCCAGTTGATTTCCAATCGATTTTACCAACTGCGTCCTATTTCAGATTGCAAGTCCGAGCCCTTGGAATCGTTTGTTGCTCTTAGAACCAGAGTGAAATAAAAATATCACGTGTTACGGTTATCCGTAGAAATACTTTTGGCATGCAAGTAGATATCCTTGAGATTCTTCTGGCTAAATGGCTGCGAATCACTTTCGATCTCGAGAGATATACGAGAGGACATTTGAAGGATGATGAAAAAAAAAAAGAAGAGAGGAGGATTGTATTCGTTTACGCGATAGTAAAAAAAAAACGGTGCTGATCTTCTTGCCCGTCTAAACGTATCAATCTCTATGTCAATCGAATCTTCTGCTCCACTGAAAAATCAATGTTTATTTAGCGAGCTTGTCTCGAAGTAACAAAAATTGAGAATAAAAGCTGGTACGTGGATCACGTACCGGTATAATTCGCTACTGAGAAAAACATTTGGCAAAGTAGAAAAACAATTTAATCGATTTGGCTTAATTCTGCGATTAAGCTTTAAGGACAACGTACATACCTATAATATACATGTATACCCTTCAATGCGTATTAAATAATTAAAGCAATTATTTTTGGTGTTCGAATCAAACATCGCATACTTGATTCACGTATAGTGCAGTTGAATGGACTTAATCGAACGAGGTTTATTATGACTGTTATCATGGGTTCGATACGACACTGCGGGTTTTTCGTTGAATAAAATTTTTTTCATGATTGATAAAAATCATTTTTTAACATATAGATTTTTTTTCTAATTTTTATATCAGTGTAGTAAAAACGAAATTGTCTCTCTCTCTATATATATACATATATATCCGCATATAGAAACTGTCTTACAGCACTTTATGCTTCTACCTATACCTTATCTTTATTCCGATATCAACGTCTTCATTCCGATATATACCCAGAAACGTAAAAATACAGTATTACATCCTCCGGAAGGATTTTCTTTCGCTTTTTAATAAAATTCAACCGGAATCGAATCGATTTTCACTCGGGTATTTGTGATCCTTTGAAAATTCTTCGCTATTCCTCGCTTTCCACTCGAACCGATAGTGTCCTTCCTTTCAGCGAATCCTTTAAAGAAGCAACTCCTCCAGGTACCAAATGGTGACGCTATTCCCATCCGAAACGCTCAGGCAACTTCATGCACTTCGGTCGCGTCTCTGTTGAGATTTCGCGAGTTACGTGATCCGCGTGTTGAGTTCTGCGAACAAATAATAGGGGGATGAAGAGATGGAGTGGGGAGAGGCTAGCTCTCTCGAAATAGCAAGAATCGTATTTGTTGTAATTGAAGTAACGATGCGCCCGGCAAATGGTGGTTCTTTGATACTGGACCTGGGATGCTGCGAATTTATTCGTGGTGCCGGGATATAATTATTATAGGAAACGTGAGATTTAATCGTTACAATGTGAAATGCTGTGACGTCGCCAATATTGTACACTGTTTTAACCATTTCGTTTGATTGGTATCACAGGATATTACGCAACTGTATAAAAATTGGCAACGATAAAAATTTCCATCCAATGGATTCTAATTCTCGAAAGTAATATTCCAATTATTTGAAACCGTGTCGGTGTTGGGATGGGATTGCTTCAATCGAATTCCAATTTTGTCGAATAGGACCTTAAAAAAATTTGCCAAATATGTCGCGGCTTTCGCAGTGACTCTGTACGTGCGAATACTTATAGCGAATATACGCAGCATCCCGAAATGCTCCTGTACACATTATCGACAATTAAACATATCAAATACGGACATCGTGTAAATTAAAAAATTCCGACTAAGAGCCAAGGTAAATTTGGCTAATTTGCTTATGGTAATTAGGTAAGGGGTTTTTGATATTTACTTTGCAAATTTGAGGTATGCTTGAGGTTTCATGCAAAATAATGACTGTTAATAATGTATTTGCATTTTTATTATATTTCGAAGAATGTGACTCTTTTTTTTTTTTAATAGAATTTCGAGGGCTAATTAAATTAGTGATTCGTGTAAGCTATCGAAAATTCGTAAAGCTCGTGTATACTCAAATTAATTATAGGTTTTAATATGATTCTATAGCGGGCAAAACTCATGTGAAATTTAATTCAATTGATCATGGAATAAAGTCTATTTGTCATAAGAGGAGTAAGATAAACCACGTAAAAAAATATAATCACATGCTTTTCGATTTAACGTAGAAGCTCGTGTAGATTAAAAAAAAAAATTGTTAATTTTCAAAACAAATATTTAATCGCCCACAATATCCCACCGTGATCTCCTTTTACGTAATTGGAGGCACGTAGTGCATATGCAAGGAGCAAGTACACAGACGAGTACTTACGTCGTACTAGAGAGTCACTGGGAATTTCAAATGGGTAGAATTACTACGGTAGATTCAAAAAAGGGAGATGGCTTTCCTCGAGTCTCAGACCTTGTGGTTCCCGTTCTTCCGTTGCATACTTATTCAAGCACCATATATGTTTACTAAATGACACGTACGAGCCATGTAATTCATCGTGTAACTGTAACGTGTACGAGAGAGACAAGAATATGATTTCTTATGGAGTGTCCACGACCGAAGCCCTGCTACCTTACCAGTGTATTTCAGGATATTTTTATTTTTTACAGAATGATTTGTGCCCTGGTTCAGTATTGCCGTACTCTGAAAACAATGCAATACTTTTCAGTGACAGATAGTGACGTCGATGAATTTGGCGGATTTCCATGTGTCGGATCGAAAAGATTTTTCTTGCCATGTAACGAGAACGAGTGGGAATAAATTGGAGTAATGTATTTTTTATTTTGTTTCAGGATTACACTACGTATTGGATTCATCGTCTCTATCATACACCTTGGTTCTATAAGAATTTTCATAAATTGCATCATACGTATAAGCACCCTACCGCCTTCTCCGTTACCGCCATTCATCCTGTTGAGATTTTACACATACAGATGATATTGTGTACACCCTTATTCATAATTCCCATTCATTGGGGTGAGTAAATATTTTTTGTTATCTTATACAAATTTTTGTTTCTACTTATCTGTCTGGCGATTAATAGAAAATGAAAAATTTGAAAAACTAAGCAATGCCTATTTCTATCTGGAAATGGAAATCGTTACGTTCTTGGTATTCATTGAAATTATTTTGCATTATTAGGAAAACATGTTTATTGTAAATATTAAGTATAAATAACTGATATAAGATCGTACAATCATAATCAATAATATGGTTATCAGACAGAGTCTTATCATACATGGTATTATCTCGACTGATTGACGTAGATATATTATTCTTTGTAAATCATCACATTCATTAGAAATTAACGTTAGATTATAATTTAAGACCAATCCCGAATTGAATTTCAATTTTCAGTCCAATAAAATTTAATATGTCTTTCTAGTATTAGAATAGTGCAGAATAGTTACTGCTTCCATTAAAAGGGTTAAATGATATAAATGCATCGATAATCTCCAGGTTTCCTTTTCGTTTCAGTACCGTATTGCGTAATTGCCATATACGATTATTATCACGGAATTATTGATCATTCTGGAATTAATTTCAAAGCCTACTGGTGGCAGCCATGGCAACCGGATGCAATTTTCCATGACAATCATCACCAGTATTTCCATGTGAATTTTGGATTTAATTGCTCCATCTGGGACAAGGTATTCGGATATTTTTTCAGTTACTTTTTACATAAAAATTACATCACGTAGATTTAAATAGGTTTTGCCCAAAATTTATATGAATTTTAAAATCAGCTGGGGGGACTAGGGATTTTGATAAAAAGTATATTCAAAGGTCTCCTGATAAAGCTTACGAATAAATTTCTCGAACATCGAAATTAACAGCTAATTAAAGTAAATATATTCGATTCTTATCAATTGACTATATTGACGTTACAATTAACAGATACACGGTACAATGAGACAGAAGGATTGCATCTATACGGAGGACACTTTTTATGGAAAAGGAAAGAAAATAACGGAAGCCACTGAGGACGAGATCAAGGCTGATATCGAGGAACGAGAATCGGAAAATCCATTGGCTTATCGGGAAAACAAACTCGTATACAGTTTATCGAAAAACGATTCGAACCTGAAGAAATTCAAATAATCAGATTAACATTAAGATTCTCCAACAAGCGTTATAATGTAAGAAGAACAGGTAGTACGATTTTAATACAGCGGTACTTGCCACATCTAATGATTTGAATATACTACCTATGAAGAAAGGTAAAAAAAAATCGATGATTTTCAATATCAATTGATTTTCACAGAGAAACGCTTTTTTTAAATTTTGTTACTTCAAATTAATTCTTTACTTTTTTTTTTAAGCAAAGATTGACCGCCATTTAATAAAGTGATAATGCAACAAGACATCTACGACCCGTGCGCTACAGTCGTGTTAAATATGTCTGATTAGTTATTTCATATTTTTCTACAAGTCACAAATAACGAGGCTAATGACGTTTCTACAAAAGCCTGATACTTTCGTATTTTATATATAAATATGAAAATTGTGATAATAGCTTCTAATATCGAGAATTGCATCAGTGTGTGGTTAATAAAAAAAAAAAACAAATGACGTAATCATAAAAAATTGAAATATCAAATTACAAAGATAAGGTTTATTCGTCACAACTATCAAGTCGATGTCTCAATTATCTTGGAACGTCTGACAAGTTAATACTTATTTGTTGAGCAGGTGTGCCATCGTTAAAAAAAATTAATATCTACGTGGCTGATTATTGAACTGATTAGAAATCTATAAATGAGTTTTTCACGAACAGACACTGATATCAGACATTATCGCGTACGAATTTTTCTCATCGAGATTGTATCCAATAAAATACTTAAAGGTTGCCATGAAAAACCAAAATTCCTTCTTCCCGTCGGGGTCAAAGGTCAAGCTTGCAATCTTTCGTTACCTGGGTCTCCGATAAACTAACAAAAGCCGGCTGTGAGGATAGCAAGGGGTCGGATGAAAGGGTGGCTGCTGCCACGGGGGTTGCTCGGGTGAACGTGGGGTTACGGCGTTACTATCCTGATAATGGAGTGGTGGTCAATGGGGCGATAGATCGCGCCATGGAGACGGCCCTGCAGCACATGAGAGCCAAGCCAGATCCCAAGGGAACACCCGGGCCCAGTTACCATTTCCCAGTTACCAGTTCCCTATTCTCTGTGTCGAAAACCCAGTTCCGAATTCAAGTCGGACCAGAAGACCTTCAATCGGTTGTCAGAGCTAAGGCTAGAAAAAAGATTCCGGCATCTCTTCCAAGGAAGCTATACAGATACAATATTCCCAGGATAAGACCAAAAAGTGCCATTAAAATTTTTTCTTACTAATTTTACAAGAACATTAAATTTTTATTAGACATTTTACGTCAGTTCAATTTTCTTCACTTAATTGTACGTCAGTTCAATTTTCCTTCCTTAATTAAGCCCTTTGCCCTTTGGCAAACTTTGCTTCCATGTCGCCGCAACACCTTGATTAAACGCAAGCCCCGAATCCAAATAAAACAGCAATGCACAAGTCTCACATGTTAACGACATCGATTAATCTTCCGGCGCAGCGTTAGTTTACTGCTGGATCTTGATCGATGCACAGCGGCAGAGAAAAGTGAGAGTAACCTAGCTAATCCATAATTATACCATAAAACAAGTATTCTCTCGGTGAATAATCAAAAGTCAAATAAAATACGGCGTCGTGAAAATGAAACGAGGGAAATAAAGCAGGATGGCGCAGCTTCGGTTATTACAGCCGCGGGATGCTGCAATTGTATAAATTACATGAAATTTCGGAACGCTAAAGGGACTTTCGGCAAGTCCCAACCATCACGTGCACCGATACTACAGTTTCTTGAATGCAATTCCATAGAACATAGATTTTACTTATATTTTTACTCTGAGCAAACTACTCTGTCACTTGCACCTGTAACATTATACAATCCATCCTCATATATATATACTCGCATGTATAAATCCAGATATGATAACGCTAATTACTCTTAATGCAGCACCAATTTCAACATCCAAAACAATGAGTGCTTCCTCTTGTAACCAAGGGGTGTATCTTCTTCTACCCTCCCCCCGCCCTCCCATCACCCCAATGACTATCTCAGTAGGGAGATGAGGGTGGCCTAATTACCTAGCGCTCCCTGGGACGCCTTCTTGTCCGCATGTAAACACCTTCATTACCACGAAACTGCTCCATAAAATATCTCGGTCGGATAGCTGGCGGGTATAGGTAATAGGCCAGTTTGCAATGCTGCACACCTTGTAACGTTTCGACTTGGCATGTAAAGCTGAAAACGTAATTCGGCCCGGAACAACGTAGAGGCGTAAAGTCTTGACTGCCTCCAACACGTAGGAAGGTACGTGCGAAGGCAGTTGGTAGAAGAAAGAAAGTTACCTTTAAAATAATTAGATTTTTATAACGAAAAAAAAAAAAGTTTGAGATTCTTTCGGTTTTCCACGTAATATATGTTTTTTTTAAACCTTGAACTTATTTTGATTTGGATATCTGTACAGGAACCGTCGGTATTTTTGACAAAATATTTTCGAGAGTACAGAAAGCACTTATGACTATTTTGATGCGGAATAGGTAATAGGCCAATCGGCGATAGCCTGCCATTTTGAAGGTATGCACTTGGCATGTAGCATGGATGCTGGAGTGAGTTTAACGAGCCACGGGAACCTGAATTCTGGCTTCTGGGAAGTATCTTGGCTCTCTCGCCAGATACTATCCAGCTTTTCCGTATCAGCGAGTAAACGAGCTTGAATCACCGCGCAGTATTTTATGTCGGTATAAAAATTTCTCCTTAGCGTTGGCCAAATCCATGGAGAATTTTCTAACGTGAAGTGCATACATCATGGTTCGCGATTGAATCACCTCCCATGCATATCGCTAACCAGAAAAATGTGCAATCGTCCCTGAACGAGGGAGAGCGCGATAAATATTGTAAAAAAGAAGGGATAAAAAATAAAAAATTATCAAAAGTTATAAATTCAAGGAAAACCAATGAATTTTGACTTGCCTGTTTACACGCGTCGAATAATTCAATTCCTGGTGGCTGCATCACGCTAATTATGAGTCACTTCATAGTTGAGCAATATTCCCGACGGCAATTAGCCGCTGTTGACAAACGCAATTTGCGAGATGTAACTTTGTGGGGATGCAGGCAGACAGAAGCAAGTGCTCTGCAACTTGCATCGTTCCCCTGCATCATAGCGGTTGTACTATCGACAACGGTACAGTGGTTGTCGGCATCGAAGTACCCAGTCCTCCCTAGACCCCCATACCCCATACCCAGACCAAGATAGACAGGGGTTGATCGACAAAAATAAAAGAATAAAAAAAGCATATAACATACCTACCCAAACAGTCTCAAAATTAATCCTTCACAAAGTAACCCTCAAACCTTGACAAAGTAAATACGTCAAGGGTACACAGATCCTCAATAACTTACTATCCCGTCCATGTTAATACAGTAGACGCCGCAACGGTATAGAGACCGTAACGAAATGTATAAATGATCCAAAGAAAATTTTTGTCTTGACTTTACATTGCTGAATATACTATATGCAGTGTGTGTAGTATAATGAATTTGGCAAGCGTACCTGTATGCAGTTCTGCCTATTAGGGATTCTAGCATACTTAAAGGTAACTATAGACACGTAGGACGCACTCTTGTCATGATCAGCAACGGCAGCGGCAACGTCCCCATCGGCAAGAGAGATTACTCGTATCCTCGAAATTCGTGCATGCAATGTAGTGGTTAAGTTGAGTGGGTGACGTAACGAGGTTACCAAGGAATGCAAGGACAGGCTTTCAACGTAGTATAGAGCCTATGGCAGCTCCAGGTTCCAGCCCTATTTCCACCTATGCTTCCTCCTGTTTTAGCTACTGTCTCCGTCGCCGCTCTTACTCGACGCCGACGCCGACGCCGACGCCGTGGCTGCTGTGCCTTTGTGGTACGATGACCCGACCTACGACACTAACCACCCTTGCCTCGTGACGGTTTTATGTACGTGGATATACATATATAGAGAGGTCGCGTGCAGAAGTTCGTATTGGGAAAATTATGCTGGTCATTTATTTTCATGATATGATAATTTTGGGGAAAATTGTGATTATTAATTTTGACTTTTTTAAATTTTTTTATCGGGGCAGGGGACGGGGCTTTTTATTGTAGCGAGCAGGAATTTATGTAGTTCGTTGTTGCTGGATATTCGTGACTCGTATTATTTACTATGTCTGTCGAACGAGTTGAGAGCATTTTGGAAAACAATGTGTATCAAGGTTTACAGTGTAATGAGTAATGATATATCTGAATAATTAACGTTGTGTTAGGGAGAATGTGCACATTCAAAATGCTAACAACGAATTAATCTGTTTGCTCTGGATAAAGTGTTTTGTATTTTCAATTTTTTTAAATACTGATAACGCTATTTATTATGACGTAGGAATATTTATGGATTGATATGATTTTGTTTGCGTTTGAAATTCTGATTATTTATTTATCAGGTTTCGTTTGTTTATTTTGATATTATCGCTAGTACTGATTTCTGATTAACGCTTGGAAGCTGGATTATTAACGATAGTACTCATTTTTGCTCGCGTACAGATAAATTGAGAAAGAAAAGTCTAATTATTATATTTGACAATTCTAGAAGCAATGACAATATATTAATGCTGTACAAGAAACAAAGTCATAAATTTTTTTTCGATTTTCGAAAATCGCATATAACATTCGTAAATCTTTGTATCGAATTTTAAATTATTTCCAATCAAGTAAGAACGGCATGCGATAGAAACAGCTGATACTCGATGCAACTAATTATTTTTAATTTTCAAGTAATAATTTTCAATCGAAGCGTTCGCACCGTCAAATAATTTTCTACTGCATGAACCCAAACAAAATTGCGATTGAAACGCAGAAAAATAGAAATTGGCAGCTTCGAGGTTTATAATTGAATGGGAGGAGGAATAATTGGATGAGAATCGCAGTCAGGCTGCACAGTAAGCCATCTATCCAAACTGCCATTCAGTGCATTATAAATAAAGGGGCAATCAAGAGTTCGAATGGCATGAAAGGGTCAGCCATTCTGATTTTGAGTTATGAATCGATATAAAAAAAACAGAGGAACGATATGGGATACGATGAAAAAAAGAATAAAAAAAAAAGAAGAATCAACAACCATTCGCTATCCCATAAAATAAATATTTTTCTTTTAACAGCAAAACTTCTATATACTTACATTAAAAATTGTATTGATCCATCAAATATATTTACTTAGGATATACTATGCTGTCTTATGCAATATTCAATCTCCGTCATTTTATTTCTGATAAGGATCTCTCGAGTTTCCAGTACAGTTATGCCGTTGACGTAACACTGTGCTCATCAGTATTCATTCCGGATGCTGCAATTGCACTTTGAGCTCCTTCCGTCCCAATGTCTCTTTGCCAGTCAAATGTCGTTTTCCCGATAAATCTAGGATCATTAATTTTCGCAGCAACGTTTTTCTCAATGTAATCTGGTCCAACCAGATGAGAGAAATTTCCTCAGCGTCGCAAGTAAACGTATGTTTCTTAGGGACACCTGATCCATCTCCACTTTTAGTCCACCTCGTTTCTCTTTTTCTTATTGTTAGTTTCTTTCAAGACAAAGAGTGATGGATAGGTCGCTCCAAAACTTATCCAAATACCTCATCTATAAATTTCACAGTTCACTAACTTCTCCCAAATACGTCCCTTTTGTATTGGTCTCCGATCAGCATTTTATTAGTGAATAATTTATACGACGCTTCAAATTGACACCGGCAAAATATATATAAATACTGCATACGGACCTATAGAAAGTATCGAACGGTGAATTAAAATCTCGCCGTACAAATCGACAACGCCATTCGCCACGAGATAATAATAGACGCGCTTATTCTAGATGGCAGGAATATTGTGAAAATAGAACACGTTTGGACGGCTCTGTAGGTTGGTTTGCTGATTTAGTTGGTTCAGGAAAGCTCATTTATTTCGTGCGGGAATGAGTCGCGTGCTTTACCATGGCTGGCCAATGCGGAGAATTGTGTATGGTAGAATACAGTAACGTACGAGTAATATCTAGCACCACGTGCCACGAGAGTCCCCGGATACATGTGTTTTAATTTAATTCTAATCAAGTGTAATTTTACATTAAACAAAAGATCAAAGGACATCCCATGTAATTTTCAAGCATGCATAAAGTACGTTAATTTTCTCTCGTATTAATTTAAAGAAGTAATAAAACATACGTAACGCATACGTAACGTAATGCATAACGTTGGGGTTGCGCATACTAATTTTTTTTTATTTTTATACAGTACATTTTTATACAGTAGATAATTTTTTAGACAATTGAATTTCGATCTCAACAGGATAAATTTATACGTTCCTGGTGATTTGTGTTATGGCGTGAAATAACCTGGGTCGCACGATCGTCCTTTCATCGCTTAACCAGTTGCGTGGCTCATAATTCATAACTACTGTTTTACAAGCCGGCAGTTCGCTCGCCTGGTGAAACTGCATTGCCGGATGCGTAATACGTTTCCATCCGACAGACATATTCCGTTCGTGTAGCAGAACAATATATACGTACAGATACTCGAAGTGAGAATCGGATTTAGGAAAGATGTATATCCTGGCATTTTATTTCGAGTTCGGATAACATTGCGGCTTCAAGAAAACCCGTATAGGCTACTGGGATTTGTTTAAGGACATAAACAACTGTGGTTGCACCGGTGGACCGCTCATCCCTTCAACAGTTAGGTACTGCGTAGTTGATAATGGTATCTTTTTTTTTTTTTTTAGAGTAACAAGCACGTCCTCGGTTGTGTTATCTACAATAAATTTGTCGCATCTACATAAATTTTCTAACGTACATTAATTATGAACTACTTAATTAAGTTGATTCGGGTAAATATTTTTTTTCTCTTCTTTAAAAGATTTAATTACGACGAGAAAATTTCTTCGAGACTTTTTTTCTCCCGAATAATTTATTTACGATACGGCAAACGAGTCTGAGGAATCGGGTGAAATTTCTAAAGGAAGTAATTACGTCTAAAGTGACTGGGACTAGTAAGATTATCTAATGCATTATATATATGCAATATATCTACATTCGGTAGATCTAGGATGTTGCCCTAACGTACCGTAATGTGATAAGAACTGTAAACTAAAAGCAAACGAAAAGGCTTGGAACTGGTACGAGTGCACGTTATGAATAATGCAAAGTAGCAGAGAGAACTTGGCTGCGTTGAAATCGGAAAGTGGCGAGAAGGTAACGCGCGCAGCCTCTAATTGCGTCTCGAAAATTCAAGGGAGCAAAAATCCCATAATGATCCTCAACACTGCTTCTCGTTTCAAGTGCATCAAGCCACCAGCCTCCACTCTCGGCACGCACTCATTGCTTTCAACAGTATGCATTTGCTAAAATGCACAATGCGAAAGCTCCAAGTGCATTAGATGCATTTGTCAACATAATACCTCATCGACTTACAATTAATAACTCAAAGCCTGGGTTCTGAATAATTTTCAATATCCTATGGGATTAATACGAAATTTCAGCGCGACAGTAAATCCAGGGTGCATGCAAGGTTTCCTCATAAAATTGGATCCTGGTCAGTACAGAAGTCAAGTAGAAAAGTGCATATACAATGTACTGCAATGGTACCAAGAATCAGTGATATTTTTAATTAAATGAAAAATTATAATGAATATACTAATTGACAGTTAATTATACCTATATCCCTACTGATAACCGATGCATACCTGTATGATAACAGTGTGATATGCAGACCTTGCAATTTAATGGTTACTCGTTTAATTATAGAACAAAGTTATACGCTAGCGTTACACTCCGTAAGGGTTAAAAAGAGATTCACCGGGCGAATTAGTTTGATATCAAATGTCCGTCATTTCTGACAATGTTAAATCGCACGCAGATATATGGCTGTTTGAGCGAAGCTGCCAGATAGTCAAGCACGTATGCATAGGCGCAGTAAACCTACGATGAATATCGTAATGGTCGAATACTGGTTAGGTTAATATACCTAATCAATACTTGGTGTACCCATGCGACCTGATTCCCTAACAATTTACTCATTTACGATTACATCGGGAAATTTGCATCGATACGACACTCGCGGTACGACGCTTCGATTTTTCATTAAGCTCAATCGAGTTCGCCGGATCGTGCTTGCAATTTTTCCACGTGCACTTCTTACAGAAAACATGCAACTTTTCCACGGACAAACCGGTATCCTCTACGGTATCTATACCTGTCTGTACTATAGCTGTGCATATGGTACGAATATGTATTTCAACTCTCTCTCTCTCTCTCTCTCTCTCTCTCTCTCTCTCTCTTTCTCTCTCTCTCTCTCTCTCTCTCTTTCTTTGACGACAGTATGGTTTTACGAGCCAGCAATAAATAATACACCTCGGGCATCGAGGAGTAACTTCCGGTGTATTTAAACCAGTGACAGCTGTCAACTGTACCAGGAATAGGAAGTATGCTCTCACGGGATTTATTAAAACTTTTGTCAGTTGATACAGGCGTATTCACTCGGTAGAACACGTCGATACGTTATACTCCGTGTTTCTATCACCTCGATGAAATAGTATGATACATCTCGTGTCGCCCCTACGCGAACCCGTGAACCTAAAGCATTACGTATTATACGAGAAATATATTGAACTTTGAAAGGCTATTGGTAATCGTACGGTTTACAAGCACCCTGAAGTTACATAAATACCTACCAGTAATGATCGATATCGACAGGTTAATCATCGAACGAGGTCTCCCATTCAAGATGGATGAAAGCACTTGAACAATTTTATACTAATATTTCTTCCTCGCCGACGCTGGTTTCACTTTTACGCTTGTCCTGGCGCTGCCGTCTACACTCTTTGTTGGAAATTAATCTTCATGTCAACCAGTAAAACTGGGAGTACACTGGTAGTCGCCCGCAGAGTTGGCAATAGTGCTGTTACGCTGCCAATCTCACTGTCGAAGCCACGTTTTATCGAGAGCTTTCTCGTCGCCTTTATTTTCACTGTGCTTTCCCCAGTCGTACATAGTATACTTTCAAGATACATATATATGTATATATAGATACGCGGTAAGTTCGAGCAATACGTCATACCGTCGTCAGGACTTCATGGCTATAAAATAAAAGGGTTCGATAACGTCGAGACGGTATTTCATTATTCTTCACCGTGATTGTCTTACGTAGAAAAATTCATCTCACGCAGTGCTAAGTCTACCCCTATATTCGGTACAGCTTGGCAATGGTAAAGGACATAAGTTACATATGAGGAATGGTGCCCATGGGGAGAGAAGGACGATAAACGTGTGTGTACTTTATAGCGCAAAAGATACATTTGGCTTGGTAAAATTTTTCATTGAATATTTTTCACTTCACTGAAAATGTTAATTGATTGATCTCTTGAGATGTTTAATTGCACGTTTATACGGTCCTGCATATAAATTAATGACGTCGTAACGTGAATGAGGATGGGACAAATTTTTTTGTCTTCACCAGAAACTCGTGACTACTGACTGATTACAAAATGAAGATAACATACGGATTGCCCGGAAGCCGATTTTGACTCTTTTTATTTTTTCGTCCTTTGACGATTTACGTGCATGGTTCTGGAGCACGTACGGGTAATTAGTGGGCAAGCTTGATTTGCTTGCCTTTGGATTTGGATACTTCCATCGGAAACAATATCGATCGCCGATAGGCTGATGAGGTTCATTTGCAATATTTATCTTTAATTAGAAGCTGGACGACGGGAGATAACGGGTGGCCGATACGTCCTCTGTTTACAGACACTCCACTATCCTTTCACGGTCCACACACCTAAGGATCGCGTATGATTTCCTTGCCCTGCGTATAATAGGCGGGAAATTTGAAACTTACAGACTGTATAACGAATCAATGATAAGAATAAAGAAAATTTTAACAATTATTAAAACATCCTACGGAGATTCACGCGTTCGAAGATAATGAACATGAAGCTTGATTATCACAGTTTTTAATAAAAATTTCAACCAGTTTTCTCTTACGTCTCTGTATACATATGTATCGCTTGTGTATCGCGCAGCTACATGCTTCCTCGTGGTATTTCCGCGAGAAAAGTTGTCCGCTAATGGAGAAAATGGAAAATTTTTCTTGACTCGGTAAAAAAAAAGAAACAAGATTTACCACATGCAACTCTTCTGTTACGTAGTCCCTTTCATCGCGTCACGTTTTACCAGAGTTCTTCGTTAATACGATAGGAGAGTCCGGACATTTTTTTTCATAATTTACGTCCGTCTCGCTGCTTCAAACAATCCAAAGTAGAGCGTAAGCAAACGACGTTGGCTTTAGCTTCGCTTACGAAGACCCGCGAAGATTTACTCTTTTCGCGAAGTCGGCCGCGCGTAAGAATTCAATAAATTCTAAAGGCTGCATGAGTAAAGGGAAAAAAATTGAGGGAGAAACATAAAGCCAAAATTGTAACGTTCCAGAATCATTGCGGTACCGAGGAATGAAAGTGTCAAATGATATCCATGTTTCATACGTCACACTGCACGCATTCGCTATTGTGGATACACCCAATCTCATACAACGGAAGCAAGTACGACCGGCGTATTCCGGTAATAAAGATTGATGACTGACGTCATTTCGAGACGCGGTATTACGCAACGCACGTCTCGACAGTAAAGATCTTAAAAAACGCGAGAAATGTGCAGGTACATAAGTTTACGTCGTAAAATAAGGAAAAGTTCTGCTGGACCCTTTTTTTATTTTTACTTTTTACTTCCGGCAACATTGAAATGCATTTCCGTTTGTGGATTGGTCGTCCGGTGCATTAACCACGGTGATAGGATCGTAGTAATGTACCAACCTAAAGTCTGTCAGGCAAAAAATAAGGGAAGTCAAAGGGGGCTGGGTCTCTGTCGCATCCGACATTCTCACCTTTTCTCAGCCCAGCGTTAATTTACTCTTCGCTGCAATCCCATGAGATTTCCGGGGCACTTTGCCACCGGAGACTAAGACGCTTTTAAAGTGTAGCCGAGTACTTGTAAAATTCACTCGCGATTCCCTTTGAGTCCCGGGCTACTTCGTTAAACGACGCGGACGGTCATACGTACTGAAAGGAACTACAGGGTGGAGCGGAGTAAAGAAAAAACGGCTTTTCCTGGAAAGTTCTGTATAACAATAATCTCTTGGTAAATATATTCCTCGGGATGGCCGATGACGTTATTCTTTAGGATCTTGCGGTTATAAATTCAAAAGCTAGGATCTCTGCTGGTCTTTAAGCGCGGCGTTCGGCGAACGGCCATATCGATATAACATAAAGGAAGCACATCTGGCACTTGCATGAAACCTGCACCATTCACTGGCCAATACCAACTGGGGGTTTCACTATAGGCGCCATATAGCACGGCACTGTATGATCTATACTGTATATGCATATAGACTATCCTACAGTGCTTATCGAGTGTACCTCTCACTATACTGCATACACCTTTTTCCATTTTCTCCACTGGCCAACTAGCGTCGCGAGACAAAAAGAATTATAACCAGTACCTGACCCTCGGTAACCCCTAACCCCCGTAGAATTTTCAAGCTGGATTTACATGCGAGAAATAATGGCTTCTTCAACCTTTTTTTATTAAATTCAAAAAGCTGCAGCTATCGGGTGTAACGTATATATAGTCAGTCGCCCTTAACGTTTAGGGTACTCTCTCGGTTGAAGTAATAGGCAAAACTCTCGACTGGCATATCTTGAAATTATCTTTTTATTTTCTATTTAATTATTTTAATCTTCAACCGAGCAGCGCCTACTGTACACCGACTTGAATATTTATAAAATTGTCTTTGGATTAATTGGTGAATACCGAGGGGATCGGTGGATCGGTAGCTACCGAAGTCTCTTGAAAAGTTTTCGTTGTTGGTTCTAGTTGAACGTCAAAATATCAAGAGACAAGCATTGTCTATTCCGTCGTTTCTCCCTTTTACGCGAGATTATAAGATCTTTGGATAAAAGGTACTGCGGGACAATTAACTGTGGTGGTTGTGAGGGTGGAATCGTATAAAGTAGTATAGGGGAACGGTGCTGTAAAGGCCAGCCTTTCAAGGGGATGAACGTTCTCTATTATTCAGACGCAACGTGTAACGCGGCATAGTGGAACTCTGTCGTTTTCTTTTTCTTTTTGGGAAAATATAAATTTACCATATCTCCCAGTAATACTTAATTTTTCTAAGAGTAACAAACTGCATGGGAAATTTGATTAAATTTTTTTGGGGTTAATAATTAAAAATTTTGAAGAGCCAATCCAATGGATTTATTATTTCATTAAATCAAGCCTATGTGGTGCCGTGGTAGGAGCTGTTTGTAAGGGTAATTAAAAATCTTCAATTATCCATCGGTTTTCCAGACGTACGTACGCCGTAGACACGAGACACAAGATACAAGACATAATTGCTGCACGTCTGGCCACGGCCGAGTAATTGGATTTCCTTGGAAACTTAATGTTCCGCCCATCGTGCAAGTTCTATTGTCTTCAGAGAGAAGTATTACGATCGGTGGAATTGCATAAGGAATTGTAATCGAGACTCCGGTATAGTGCCGACAATAACGAATGACGCCTATCATAAGAAAATTGTTGAGTTTATGGGTAAACCAAGATGGCGTTTTACCGTGATTACTGAAAAGGACCGTTTCGCCGCACGTTGAAACATCAAAGTCCACTCGCGCTCTGCCTCGAATATATCTTGAGTAATGTTCAAATAAGAAAAGTCAATTCCCATTAAGGTGGGTTTACTGCGAAGCCAAGTAACACTTTGGCACTTTTTCAGTAGTGATTAAAATTGTAATTGAAAAGCTGCTTGTCGCCGTGATGCGGGATTCAAAATTGTAAAAGCTTTTTAGAATAAATTTCGCTGACGGCCTTTCCACAGCTTCGATTTCCATCGCGGGATATATTTTAAAAGGTCGAATGTACCCAGTAGAAAATTGATACATTTTCAATTAAAAGAAATATATATAAAAATAAAATAAAAACGTAGCTGCCCTCCTGATGTAACGAACTATCGTCATTGACTTATTTCTACTCGCTACTGACAACGCGGAAAAACTAAAGTCTATATTAAACACTCCATGACATATATTTTTGTCAACCTGTTCAAGGATTCTTCTATCCGACAAGTTAATTGATTAGGGCGTAAAGGCTCGTAGCAAGGGTTGGTATATGAGATTGGACCTTTCAATAACTTTTTCCAAAGTTAATATACGTCATAAACTCCAGAATTCTGGAACAGTGTCAGATTTTTTTTAAGGGATGAAAATCTTCCCTTACCGAATTTGACACTGATTCAAGTAGATTTTATTACAGGATGGTGGATCATAGGTACATTCGTATCTACCTGGCATAAGTAGCAAAGGAGAGAATTATACGAAGCAGCAAGAAAGCCTGTAGACTCTTTTTGAGAAAGATTGTGATACATCTATTTGAACATAAAAATTCCAGCTTCTGCAACGGCAACAGATGTAAAAACTAAGAATCTTCAATGCGAAGGTTTCGCTTAGTTTGCCAAAGGCAACTGTCAATATTTGCATTTTTATAGTAAAGTCCGTTTGATAACATCCCATCGGCAAAGAACCCAGGAAGCATCGTCATTTCGATATACAGTCGACTTTATGGATTATATGTGTAAATAGTATATTGGTTTGATTTATAAAAACAAAGCTGAAGAATCTATTGTTTTAGATTAAAATTTCCGGGCTCCCTTCGCAGTATATCGCTTTGCAATACAAATAATGGAAACGTATATCTATGCGAGGACTGTGACCAATCCGTTTGGATGGATCAACAAAAAATATTCCATATTATTATTTACCTTAAATATACATTGTACCAATATTTTATTCAGAAAAACAATGAAAGAGATATTTGTTTAAATCCTAAAAAATATATCTATAACTAGATTATATTATTAACTACAAATTTTTAATTGTCACGAACTGACTGCCAATACTACATTATATTGACAAGTTCGAAAAATTTAAAATTTTATTATGGCTTATGCAAAGTTTGCAAAACGTTTGCCATTTCTCTATAAGGTTGTCAACGTGGCTTTCCATATTCCTCGCAGTCAGCATTTCCTAACAGATTGAAGTCAACCACTTGGTCTGGCGGATGCCGTATTTACGGATCATCGATCGGATGCTGCTATTTTAGAAATAGTCGCTCTGTTTTTAATTTTGCTTCATCCAAACAATCATAACAATCATGTACCTTATCGACTTTATTAAGAAAAAAGTAGGCGCGTACTTGATGCATTTTGGTCCCTTAAGCTAAACCAGTAAATTCCCATAAAGTTACGTTATCCTACGAACAACATTAGATCCATATCCACATTTCGAGAGGGACAAGACGCGGCTTACGCTTGGCAAAAAAAAACAATAAAAATTCAACGATAATCCAGATCACTCGAAGCTATCGAGGATGTGGAATGACGCAATAAATAATGTCGTATTGAATTTACAATGTTTAAGAAAAATCTCAACTACGCCTAAGTACGCCCTTACGCAATCTTCAGAAAGTCGTCCGCTACGAATTGAACCGTCTGTTGGCATTACCGAGGGCGCGCGGAAAAGTGATTTCGCACAGCAGCATAGAGAACAGTGGTAGAGAAGCAGCAGGAGAGGGAGACAAAAGAGGAAGTAGAAGTGGAGGAAGAAAGGAAACCGCGTTGGGCTTTGAGAGCTATACGGTAGCAGTGCGTCTTCTGGCGCCGCGACGTCTCGGACACGCCTCTACCTCCGAAACGTGTAAGAAAACCTATTTCGTACGTACCTATGTCGTGCGTCCTCCCATACGCTACGAAATTGTAATCCACACCAATGGCAAAGCGTTACTTGCTCGGTGTGGTGACCCCCTTTAATCCCAGGTAGGTGCGCCGATTATGCAAACTGCAAATACTGCTCTGGCATTTACGTCACTGAAAAGAGCAGTCGCCCAGTCCTCGTTATCGTAGGGTAGATTGTGTTTCCACGTATGCGTTTACATAGCGCATCGATCGTTCGCGGTGGAAATAGATTTTCGACTCGGTTGACGAACATTGCGGTTCAGGATATTTAGACCTTCTCATACGTGCGTGTGGAATATTCACGCAATACGTAAATAATAATTACAGTTAGATCGGATTAAAACAGAAATGTGGAATTTATGAAAAAAAATTATATAAAACGTATAATTAATATCAATTGCAAAAAGGGGTGAAGCCTGGCGAGACTAGACCTCCCGCTTACTCTTTCTGCTCTTTCCACCTCCATATATAGACAGGGCAGTTGATTTCTTTTGTTTTAGGTCACCCGGTATTTATTACGCGGGACATCAATCATACTTAGGTTGATTCATTGCCCTGGGAGGGTTTGTATGCTAAATAAACAATTAAGGGTTCATTCAGTACTTTCAATCCCTGTATTTCACCAACTCACCCACTTGCGCATTCTATTCGAATTTGCCGCCACTGAGTATCATATTCTAACCCGCTTGGGTCTCCGGCTTTATTAATCACACTGACTGACGATCGATTAAACTAAATGGGACACACCCGTGCTCTCTATGGCTCTCGATCCTACATATGTATAAAAGCTATAGCTAAACCTTGCATTAGGAAGAGGACACTGATTGCTTCTGAAAGGCCTAACCTAACCTTAACCGTTTCACTTTGGTCAGCAGTTCGATTTCTAAGAGCGACAGTTGTGACTTTTACGCAATTATATAAATTATATTAGCTGACCACGTGGTACATCTGCTGACTACCAAAATTCATCCCTTATTCAAAGTAAAATTCAATACCCTTATACATACTAAATTCATGGATCGCAACGCTATATTGCATCCTTTAAGGAATTTCTATTAACCGATCGAATTTCTCTGTTTATAACCACCATAAAGGCGAGGACGCTATATGAATAAACTTTAAATTGAATCGTGGCAACGACAGAATGCCAGAGGGTCGTGACCTTTCTTTAACGTACGGGGATAACGGATGATATATTCTGATGGCGAAAAATCATCACCCTTTAATCATAATCAAGTACGCATTCACAGCGGCACTGATTGCTATTATAATTGGCACTCTAGACACCTAAGGTAAAGGCAGGGTCGAGTATGATCGCGGGTTGCGCAAAGTGCGTTCCACAGGTGCTTCGAGCGAGCGATAATTAATGTCGTCTATTGATAAGAGATAAGTGAGGGGGATTATGGTCGAGAGAGGCACTTCTCTAGGTGGAAAAGCACCGAGGGTGACGAGGACGCCTGCGCCGAGGCACGGGAAAGGATTGCGCGGCGGGAACAGGGTGGATTTCTATAGACGCGACTTGCTTCGCTGAGATCCCTTCAGTCGGGATGCCGGTCGTGCACCCTCTCGTTGTTCAGTTCCGCGATGATCGGTGAACGTGCCTCAAGATCGCAGGATCGCCTTGTGGCGTCAGTCGTATTAATTATATTCGCTTTTCCTGGATTTGCATGGACCGAGACACCCCCGCCGGCAGGTGAGGTTATCTTTGTATGACATTTTTTTATTTTCCAAATTTTGTCTAATTTTTTCTAAAATTATTTTCAAGACAGTTTCGAGGGGTTCGAGATTATTCGGGATGCTTCTAGCGTTGTTCATGTGCTCGAAATGCGTTTCTCGTGCCGTTTAACCGAATTGTGCGTTAGACCGGAGAAACTTTTGCCGGGCGAACAGTCGAGTTTTTAATTTGAAACTCGGTCCGAAACTTCGATGGCATTCGATCCTGTGAAATCGCTCTTCCCTTCTCGATTCCACTATCCATTTATTTGTCTTGGGAATTACGACTCGCGCGAAATATCGAAACAAGTAAACTTTGCCTTTGCGATATGCACCCACGTGTCTTCGGAGATGCTCGTGACTCGTGAAGGGAACGAGGATACTTTCTTGCTGGAAAATATCGATTGGCATGTTATTGGATATTGATTTTTTTTATTGTATAATTGTATGCAAATTATCTAGACTGTTATGATTATCAGTTGATATCAAAGTTAAATTTTAGGCAATTAAAGTTGTTTACACTGACTTGCAATGAAGATTTGTTTTTCCATTGAAATTTTTATTCAACTTTAAATTCTTTGCTAAATCTTCCTCTATCGAATTAACGAGAAACGTGAAAGATTCACATTAGTCGGCTTACGAAGAGTAAAGAATTCAGTTTTAACGATCGATTCGGCTCTGTAACAAGTTAATCGACTGATGCCTCTTTTGATCGCTTATACCAATTCCCAAGCAGAAGTTGAAACTTAGTATTATAAAACGGTTAAGTCGACGCGATTGCTGCTCTGTTGAACTGATCGATTGAATAAATACTCATTGGTTGGAAAGTCGTTGAGAATAATAATGGTTCATAGTCGATGGTATCGAACAGCCTGACGTAGTACTGTAGTACGATGAAATTGCACCGTTACCAATAGGAGACTACTTTTTAATTTCAATTAACACGCTCATGCTGAGAAACGCAAGGGAATAAAACGCAATGCGTATATTCGTGCTGGAGTAGCGCTGTGCAATTAAAGAATGCATTAAATTATGGAAACTTTTCGCAACGTACAGTCTCATTCAAATTATTATTTCTAGTAGCAAGTGCAAGCAGTATAGTTTTATCTCCGCGAAACTATCAGAAGCGTAGGAAAGTGCTCGGAGTGCGGCTAAGTTTCTGCACTTAAAGTAGCGACTAGTAAAAACAGTGAAGGGATGAGATTATATTCCGTGCGAAATTTGAAAATTAAATAACGTTCGATCCTACGAGATGCCTTTGAATATCATTATGAATCTATGTATAAGTGAATTTTATTTATCGATTCTGGCCGATTGCTCGAGGAGTCGAGTTTGCGGATTTTACCAAAGATTTCTTCGTTTTTCCAGGAATTAAAGGCTTTCCGAAGTTTGCTCCGCAGTTCGAAAGTTCTGTTATTTTATAATTTTCACGGTGCACGCCCAAATGAACTCTTTTAATGAAAATTTGATTGGTGAAATATTAAAAAAAAATAATTTTTAACAACATTTTTATCGAACTGCAACTGTGGGTTTAAAAAATGACATATATGTGTCATCCTACAAAAAATTTTAGTACAATCTAAATTGAAGTCTGCAAGTTTAAAAATCACTGTCGCAACCCTGTGCATCGAATCTATGTACTTTGTACTTTTTAACTCCCTGAGTTTGCTTAAGTGCTTAAGCTTTTAAAGCTACTGTACATGACCGGATTAGTGCGTGCGTGGAATTTGCGTACTGAAGGATGAGACCACAAACTACCCCGAAGCGCATTAAAATCTCTGAACGATGTATGGAGCTCGTACACGTATTCCAGTAATTCCTTCATTTCATCCATTCTAGCACAGAACCCCTAAATTTGCCGTGTTACTAGTTTTTCGTTAAAAAAATACGTCGTATCCCGCTAATGAAATTACGAAAAAAAATTCATGCCAAAAAATAGTCATTTTCAATTAAACACACATGCGTGCACTGCTTTTAAGATCACACAAGACACTTCCGTCTGCTCGTATCATCAGCAAATGCACGATGCCCAAGATCGTCATAATATGTAACGTACAATGAAATTTCAGACACTGCATACCTATAGACAGTTGAAAATTCATTCGCGCTATTTTCATAGAAAGTAAACAAAACCACATGGAGCCAAGACTTGAGCTGCGGTACAAGCTTGAGGATCCTTTGTGAATTTATCCCGCAACTAGCGGCCCAGACAAAATTCGCTAATGAAACATTTTCTCGCCAATCCTCTTAGGCAGACCCAGATTTGGCTAAAGTGCATTTTTTAACGTTGACTCCCACACGACCATTACAGTCAGTCTAAATGCAGCGCAGACGCCTTCGCGTGACTTTTCAGCGCTGCGCTACATGACAGCAGCGTCGCGCAGTTTCATTGGCGTCAGCGTAACGGCGATCGCAGCGCCGCCTACTTTTTTTTGTTCAATTAACTCACCAACCGGTCAGCGTCATCGTTCGGAAAATCTTATGACCCAATCTACTCAGTGGCATAATGACGAAGGAACGAATAAAATGAAATTAGCAAAGCCTACGACGCGACGTGTATTATTGTGGGACTTAACGACTTGGAAAAACGGAGCGAGTAAAAACGAAGAAATTCCATTCACTCTCCACGACATTTTACTGAGCGTCGCGACGCTTTCGTTGAAATTGTCGGAGAAGCCAAAGCGCCTCCCGTTGCAACGTTCAGACCCTTAAAGATACTAGGATACAATGCACCTTACATTACATTACACTTCCACTACGTTTCAGACTACAGCTGGATCCTACTAGGGTGGAAGTGAAACAAGGGTGACGCTGGGCGTCCTTAATAACGCTAATTGCAGATCGCCTCGTTCCCCGGTCCTTCTGGCAGCGTTAACTCCTATGGCTCGCTTTCCACCATGACTTCCTTTTGCCATCTCTTTTGCATAATAGAAGAGAGAAGGGACACAGTGACACCTCGTTCGATTTATTATGCATGCGCTTGTCAGCTTGTATCTCGTCTGTCAGTGATATTGGGTTTTAATACATTTTCCAAAGTAGTCCTTTAGTCGATTGGTACTTACTCATCGCTCACTATCAAACGTTATCATATTCGCTATATGCATGTACGGTACCTGACGTGAGACCACCTAGTACCATCCCCTTTCAATGTGCAGTTAGGCGATAGTACTGATTGCTGTTATCGTGAAACTGAGCCTGACGAATTCGCGAAATCGGAATAACTATTCATTGTTATCACGGTATCTTATCGCGAACAGATACGAGGACCTTGATATCCATACGAAATATTTTTATTATTAATTTAACTGGAAAACATTTTCATCCCACTTGATCTCTCCTCCGGTATGCATCGATTATATTTTCCAAATGTCGATACGCGTAGCTAACGCGTATACGCGGTTATCACGAAACTCTGAAAATATTTTTATCATGGACTTCAAGTACCTCGGTACTAGTCGTATAATAGGACGTAGTCCTTATCGCGTGGATCGTATTCTGAAATGTACTGCCTACAGAACGCATAGATTCGTTAGCTCCACTTCGCAGTAATTATAATCGATTTTTGTTAGAGAAATATTTGCCGGTCGATGAATCACTCAAAGTACTTTTTTTTGCTACCTAAAAATCAGCGGTCAACTTTAACAGTCATTTTTATGCTTACCTCGTGGAATTGGATTTCTATTTCGACCATTTTTTAGAAACCCTGCCAACACGAATCTTTTTGGTAGAACTTGTTAAGTGTAGGTCGTATGGAAGTCTGCTATGCTTAACCGGGTAAAATTTTACCTTGTTACCTTTCTTCCCTCGAATCGTGTTTCGAGAGTCCGTTTCCATTCGGCCATACGTGTAATAAAAAAATAAAATATACATATATGTATATACCTTAACTACTTATGGGATTACATTACATTGTACAATTGCACAGTGGCCGTAAAACTTTTTTGCTTGTCAGTCAAAGGGAGCCATTTGTCCGTTGTACGTAAGTCTCTCAGAACCTATTCATAGTATCGTCTGATTTCGAACATGGCTTTTGCAAGTCATTTGAAAAATGTCTGACCCGGTACATTGGCCTGTACGGGCAAAGACCAATTGAAAGTTAAATTAAATATTTGCAGGGTTAGGAAAAGCCGTTTAAAAGTCTACTTGGAATCTCGTTGTCGTGGAAACTTTATTCAGACAATACTGGATGCTTGTCACGGGTCCAACGTATTTCGCCTTCTTGAAGTAAAGAGGTAAATAGCAGTCGTTTCGAATGATTCACCGATGAGAAAGTTTTCAGACAGACTCGTTGAATTTTCGGACAGTAGACGACATATGTATCTTTGTACATAAATTTAGTCCATAAAAACTTTGTACTGTTACCACGTGCTGCGTATATGTATATCAGGGGGTCAGAATATATATTCAGGGCGCGGTGTGTAAATTCGAAAATCACTCTAATGTTATGGTTGTGGTAAAGTCACGTTGGTACACCTGGAGAACCTTAATTGCAAACAGGAGTGGTACGCCGGAAATTACGATCTTATTTACGACTTGGTACCATACTTGTATCTCCACTTTGTATGAAGCTATATACCGTACAGGGTTATTCAACGCTAACCCAACCACCGAAGGTGGTTCTACCGTAGGAATCAAATGGCGTCGCTAACTTTACGTCGCTAAGATAGTAGTGAATAACCCTATTGGTATACCCATAGAATTCACTCGGAGTGAAATGTCCTGTACTATACAATGATAACGTGGGGAGCATTTGCCGTTATAGGTTTACTTGAGTATAATGTAAACCACAACATATATAATTACTGTTTCTTCGTATAGGGTTTTTCAGGAGTAATCTGCTGCTGTTAGTATTTACTATAGAATTCTTAATTTAAAAAAAAAGAACACGACACTACATATGCACTCAAAATTATTATCTCGCCAGGGAAAGGTTAGCTGAAAATTTATAATTTAAATAATTATTATAAATTTCTTTTCACGATACTGATAGCTCGTTCAAGATCAGTGTATGTAAATTATTTCCAAGGAATTAACAGTCCGTATAGATTGTAGGCTGCAATCACGTTTTGAGTCTCCTGCACAAATATCACCGTCTAGAAAGAGGAAGTTTGGTAAATTACTATTTCCTCGGTACCAATTCCTCTATTTGCTGTTTCCCTTCGAGACGATGCTAATGACTAGGTTCCCGTTGGTACATAGTCGCCTTGGCGCAAAGTGCAAGTGACATTTTCATTAGAGGCTTGAACCTTTGATAAACATATCGAATAATCTATTACGTTAAAACGCTATAGAGAAAGAAAAATTAATTTCCATTGTATTCGCATGCACTTTTCATTGCGATATATCTAACCTATAGGCAGGTGGAAGCAATATTCATTGGGGGGGAAAAAAAATGCCTGAGCTGTGCAGCAGAGAAATTTGTGTCACGTGCTGACCTGGTTTTATTTTTATGACGGTCAGAGGACTCGATATTCGTTACGTGGCCGATTTTGGATAGCAGATTATCGAGGTATTCGATTGATCTGTAGATATGGACTGAATTGTCATTCAAGTACAGCACGTACGAGACTAATCGTTATTGTCGTTCGTTCACGCCAAAAGCTATCGGAGTCCGTATTCAACTAATTGCTAGAATATAGCCAGTGTCTATCGCTATATTCGCAGATATTCCGCCAGATGGCCACACGTACGATCTTTCGTCTCTAATACAGTGCTAGATTTAAATGTAATCTCTATATATGAAATGCCAACGATCAATTATATCGAAATTAAAATGTAAATTTTATAATAAAAAAGCTGGTTACATATTCATATCTACATGTATGAAAATCTAACTGAATTATATCTCGAAATTTCCTGTACCAGCGACCCTCGTAACTAAAATCAATAAACCCAACAAGAGGGTATTACATAACTGGCTCTATTATATATAGAGTATTAAAGTTAAGTAGCTGTAAGAAAGTTCAAAGAAACTTGAAAATTTTCAATTCAATCAAAAACCCACTCGATACCACTCACAAATTTAAATGAACCAAAAATATCATTTGTCCAGTTGATGTTACATCTGTCAAAATTGAATTTCCAAGTTATTTTTCGATTCTTCCAAAAAATCAATCTTCCTCACAGGGAGTCACTTTAATAACCTGATCAAGGCTCACGTCCCATTGACAGAGTCCTGTGTCTAGGATATATAAGATATGCAGGAAAACTGATAACCCTCGGTTATCCAATAAGTCAGATTAGACTGACGTCTATGCTCACGGAAGAGGAAATTGGGAGATCTTGGTTCTGATCTTTCGCGTCTCTATATACACTTCGACATCTTCGTTGAGTTAGTGACAACCTAATAAGCGGAGTAAGCTACTTCCGGGATACTCCATACGTTTGGATGAAGAGGCTGTTATGTTTTACGAGGCATCCCAGGCACCGAGTCTTGGTTAGAACTATCCGATACGTAAGCGCTTATCTTTGGTAAAAGTGTCAAGGAAGGCTCCTTCCTTCCCTTCCTGGCTTAACGAGCATAAAGGGAATTCACACGAAAGATTCTTCAAAGATTCGAAAGTAAATCTAAAGGTGTATCACTGTATACCTGCTATCGTCACACCTAACACATGCGTGAGATTACATCGTTATCATTTCGTAGACAAAATATATGTTAGTTTGTCTCGTTGGTACGCGTTGAAATAAATATAAGAGTTCATACGACATTTGAATTTCGTGATATCGCGACTTGACGTTTTTCGTGTTCGTTGCGGCAGCCGACTGATATTTTTAGCCGTCCTCGTTCTACGTCGGCGAAAGATGCCATTTTTCGAGAAAGGTACACGTGCATGCCGTAAATAATTAAGGAAGTATCCTATCAAAATAAATAATTTTAACAATGAGTTTTGGTCACGAAAATATTAGGGAACGCTTTCAACCTGCTTCCGGTGTACCCCCTCCCCCCCTTTTTTTTTCTTTAACTTAAGGAATTTTTTTTCTTGGAACTTTACTTCACCTTATACGTATGTACAGGGCTATTCAAGCTAAATGGACTGTATAAAGTTAGCTTGCTGATTTGTTCTTTGCATCAAGGATCAAATTCGGGCGGTGCGTCTGGACTGAATAACTCTGTATAACTGCTAACACTACAGGTATACAAGGTCGTTTATTGACCTAAGATTGAACTACTGATGATATATATATATATAGTTAATTCTGCCACTGGTTTACACAGATGGCAGCAAAGTGTTAACCACGTTAGCTTAGACGAATGCATACAATCTGAATAAATATGCAGGTTGTTTACGAAGGCGCCTGCAGCGCTGAATTAAATACAGTCGCGGGACTGATAACTAGTTTGGAAACTTGTTTCCAGTGAGTTTAGACCAATCAGAGGAATCCGATGAGGAATGACTGATAGTATTTGAGAAATTATTAATAATTGGGTTAATCAACTTGATTTTATATATTTTTATAAACATACAGCCGTCGTTGCTATTTTTCATTGTATCACGTTGGTACGCATCTGGTGGCATTACGAAAAAGGAAAAAAAGACAGGTTATCTAAGGAAGTTCACCTTGCGACTCCTAACCCTTGACATTCGGGGTTGTCGTCTGATAGTGCAAGCTCCTCTCAGGAAGGTCAGCTTACAGATAAAATAACTTTCGCCAACTTGGAGAGGTTTGTGCAGTGACGCTTGAAAACTTATCGCGGCTTTATGGCCTTATCTCGAAAGATATCGTGGGAGTAATGCTGGAAATTTATAAAGCTGTCATTTTGAGATACGAGTTGCTGCGGAATACGTACAAGGCTGTTAACGATCGGCGGATTTTCGAAGGGATCATTTCTATCAGATTGAATAACGCTGAGACCTTGGGAATTAATGTTATACGACATACAGATAGTTTCAGGTTATATGAGTATCTTTATGAAGGTAATGGACCAGTGACAGCGCGGCTGCACACTGTGGGATTTTATGTATACCTTTCAGATATAATGCTGTACGTTGTACACCGTTTTATGCACAATAGTACAAATTTGAAAGAAAATTTCTATTTTGTTTTTGCCTCTAGATATACACCGGTACGGCTTGTCGTATGCATGAAAACTATACATTGTTCTTATGTGGATTCATTAAATCTAAATTTTGAAAATGTATGATTTTTTTTAACTTCCAAAAAAACCCAAATGGACCAGGTAGAACTATTTGAATAAATCGAAATTGGATGACACGAAAATACTTTTATCTCCCGATTCACCTATACCGTCCGAAACCCTTGAAAGTGGTTTGGCATTTACACAAATATTTTGAGTATCGATATTTTTTTTTACGAATCTTTCCGCGAGTAACGTTCTTGCACAACATTCGTCTTGTATACATTACTAATGAAGTCATGGAAGATACATGGAAGAGAGGTTGAATGAGAGAGAGAGAGAGAGAGAGTGGTCGTAAAGAATAAAAAAAAAATACTGGTATTATCCAGCTTAACTTGTTAACTGTCGGAAGGTGCCATGCGACTTTCAGGTCGCGCAAGTACATAAATTATGCTGTCCGCGTAGTACGGGACTGTTCACTTTTCAGTGAATGATATACGAACGAAAAGCCGCGAAATACAAAATCCATTAAGCCATTTCACGACGTCGTTATTTTATGTACATTTTCACTGTAACCGTCCACCATTACCATCTTCGAGAAATCAAATAATCGATAATCCCATATAAAGAATTCCCTTTAATTCACGCGATTTTTTACGCATTTTATCAATTCTGCCGCTTCGTTAACTCGGACGATCTATTGACTCCGTTATTACTACGTAATGGCATAGATAACACGAAGAATTCGCATTCGCAAATCATCAAAAATTTTCTTACATTTACGATCTTCCGTATCATTACCCAAGAATTGCTTCGTTCTATCACAAAAATACCGTCGAATAAAATCTCATAGAAAATTATTTTCTACAATATTATAACATTATTAATAACAAATAACTTTTTGATTGGCTTAAAAATTGTCGCACTGTATTTTTTCCCCCTCAAAAAATCTCTCTCAATCCAATATTGTTTCATAGCAATAACCCGATCATCCGACCATTCGAAACTTTCGATACGAGATCAAACTTTCTCTAACAGACTTTTGTGATTTACCCACAGAAAAGACTCTAGAGGAATTTCTAAAGAAAAAGTAACGCGAACACTAGAAACCACCGGAAACTCATTGACGATCTCGTATATCAATAAAATCCATGTCGTACACTTAAAAAAAATAACATCCGGTACTGTAACTTTACTTAAGAGAAAGTACTCGAAATAAAAATTCAAAGAACGTACGTAACACAAAGAATATTCAGCGTACACAGAAACAACAGGAACTTTCCTGAGAAGAGGGTCTTCTCCTGGATCTTCTACGGTAACGATACTTTGCTTTTGAGGCGAATAAATCATACGTATAGGTATACATGCTATACACAGATATACATAGATATATACGATGACTAAAGTTCTATCTTGTACCACCTATACGTATTGCTCTGGGCCTTTGCGCGATAAGAGCTCTTTCGACAGCCTCTTTACGATTTATTCAAGCAGTACGAGTTTTCGAAAACGAAACGACGCTTTTGTACCGATGTTGACTGTTTTTACTGTTTTGTTTTGTCGAACCGATGCACAGAATATATATATATATATATATATATGTATATATATATACACACACACCTCACATCCATTCTCATCGACCGCATTCAACTACGATCGCTGACACGCATCAGTCATGCTATAGTTTGAAGTGCTCTCGTTAAGGACCAATTATAATATCTCCACGGCACAAGTACCCTTGGGAACCTTCCGCCGAATACACTAAGGGTTGTTATCAACTTTATTTACTTGAAAATAGACTTTCAGGCGTATTACATTCCTCGTTACGTATCTCCGTGGATTTGCCGCTCAGTGCAACGGGATTTTTATTTGCTTTTGATCGATTTGAAATTTTAATGGTTATTTATATATTTTATAATATTCATTTTTTAAAAACTATTTGTACCTTATACTATACCGAGGGAATAACGAAATTGGAAAAGAACGTTGTACGTTTTTAAATGATTTATTCCAGTTTTGCTATTATTATTAATATGCACCATGACGTATTTTCTCAACTCGACACCGATAACGAAAATCCGAGAACTAACCTACGTCAACTTCGGCCGTCCACGGATCGTCCATGCATCCGCATGCCGAGCCGGTATAACCTGGCAGTTAAGATGGAACAGCCTCAATTGCCAGTACGTAACTCTGAGATCCTCCAGGGCCGCTTCCTCAGGGCGACAGCTGGGCACCGCGTCCTTAACTCGGATCAGAGGGTTCCTCCCCTGCCCTTAACCGTAACAAAACGATATCTATAATATGATTTTTTTAATATTGACTGCAATTTGATCCATCTGCTACTGTTAATATTTAATTAAATTTTGGGAACAACCGATCGCGTAAGAATGCGATTGGCGGTCTTATCGATCACGATCCTATGTATAAAACACGGTGCCCCAATTATTTTGTGTCTTAATCGACTTAAATTTTCCTAAAAAAAGGTATTCCCTTTGACGCGGTTCTGAGTCATTGATTTGAATATATAGGGAATTGAAACTATTATATTCAAAGCAGAGATTCTAGTGTTCGATAGGGGTGTTTATACAAGGCCAAAGGAAGAGGCAGAGCGTGAAATATCGGATTCACCCTATCCCTATCCTGTTCTTGCCAATATCAATTTAGCGAAGATCGCGGCTTTCTACGCGGCAGAATAGCTTCTCGCACATATATTGATTCGTGTAAAATAAGTCAAACCGAAAGACAGCGTGAGCCCCCAGGATCTGCCGTTATCCGCCTAGCAGCTTGCAACGCAAACATTATTACATCTTGGTTCAGAAATCCTCTTCCGCTCGTCCCTTAACCACTCACCCTCCAAACTCCCCCCCCCCCACCCCCACCCCGCCCCGACAAACAATTCCTGTAACACCACGATTACTTGCCGACTGCAACCAATCATCCGCAAAGACATCAAATCCTATAGGATTCGATTCTCCTTCTGAGAATGACTCTCGGTATTACCTTATTTCACTAAAATTTGAATGTCTATATATGTATAATTTAAACAGGAAAATGGCTGATAAAGTCAGACGGAAAATCTTTACCCAGCTTTAAATTAAATTCTCAGCAATGCTATTTCAATGACTTAATCACGAACAAGTTGTAGGTTTGAATAGTTTTCATGAAGTTCACAAAGTTTCCCCTGGCGAAAATCTAAAAAGAAAATGAAAATACGACGGGACCTCGATTGGGGTTCTATATTGACTAGTTTCCTTTGAGGAACAAGGGGTACCTTATACTATGGCATGGCTCAGGGCTAGGTACAGCTACAGATGTAGGTAAACTGTATTTACTTTCTACTTGGGGGCGAGAGTATCTTTCTTCGGAGCACCCGTTCCTGCCCTTTAATTTAGCAAGGGTAGATAGACGTCCTGGCGATTTACTCGGGGCAAAATAAATGGAAAACTCTAAATTCACTTCTTGGGGATTAACGGAAAGATTTTCCCATTTATTCGCTGAGTCCGCGGGCGCTTACCAGTCTTTGAGTATTTTTTTAAACACCGTTAAATCAAGTCGCCATTATACGATTACATATTTTTTTTTATACCATCCCTTTTGTCATATACCGATGACTTTATCGGATTGTATTTTTTATGCCTTGACCAGACATTGCTCGAGGAAGATCCTCATGTCGTTAAAGACTTCACACGGTTCTCCTTATAGCATCTATGGACTTTTTCCCACGTAACAACTTACTTCGTACGAAGCGACCAGCCTGAAAACAGTATAAAACAAGTTGGTGCGAAAACTGCTCGTAAAGGCGAGACACAATTTGAATTGGTAAAGTCGTCGGCTATTGGAAGCTCCCTGTAAAGCTGTAGCCCATAGACCCATAAAGCTCTAGATGTGGCTATACTGGTAATACTCTACGTGTTCCATGGTAATGGCCAGGCTATAACAATCATATGGAGAATCGACTGTTTATCGGGTCACCCAGGCGTTGGCATGAACAAAAATAATAATAGAAGCGCGATAAGAGCAGAATTTTAAGTTTTTGACTATTTTTATTAAAGACAAATAATTTCTTTTATTTAACACGTTGAACGCCGCGTGTCCAACGGTGAAACCTTACGTAAGGACACAACTGATAAGAACACGTGGCGCTGCACGTGTCAATTAAATATATATTGGAATTAAATACAATCTTTTTCTTGATAACGTTTGGACGATCTTCAAACTTAGCGATGAAGCTGTGGTCCATGGGTATAAAGTTGAAAATCGATCAGAAAATTTATCCTTATAACTGGTAACTTTTCTTCCGCACATTTTACGAAGTTCAACGCCAATTATTTTTTCTTATTACGTCCCCATCCCCTCCCAGCCACCCTCGTTATCCCACAAGCATCCTCTTTCTTATCCACTTTCTGATACCGACACTACGTACCAGTTGTATTAAAGTAAAGTTAGTTTCCGTAAAACGAAGAAAATCTTGGAGCTTTTTTTTCTATCTTCTTCGTTAGAAAAATTACGTTGACTTTTATCTTTATATCGTTACTGACTTTTTTCTAATCCTTGACTAATCCCTTAACGGGAGATTGGACCAATTCGACGCGACAATATTCAACGATCGAACAATTCCAATTGATAAGAGCGGATGCTGGATAACGCGTGTACCGAATATCAACTGTAGCTGAATAAAAGAAAAATCTGAAAATCATTGCTATGCACGATGTATCTGCGTACAACATAGCCTTCTCAAAATACACGTTTAAAAAACTATACTAAGTATAGGAGTGCTGTGAATTTCTCGAAGAAAAAGTATTGAAATCATGTTATTAATGCCAAGTACATAAGTCACATTCAATGGGGGATTCAATTAGGAACCATTTTTTAGTACCTGGATATTCAAGGTATATATATATATATATATATCAAAGGATAAATTAATCGATGAATTAAATATGTGATTGATTTTGGTTCAGACAAAAATTAAATTCATCGACTTAGCAAACAAGTGGATTAACTTTATAAGACGTTGAGCGACCTATTACGTAAGGATGGAAATTTAATAATGTCGGGAATGAATCTTTTTTTAAATATCTTTGTACATTCAATGGCAATTTTCTTAATCGTTATCATGAATAGTTTACAGGCGAACTGCTTTGATGAAAATAATTAATATTGTATCTGTCCATCAATGAGGCAATGAATAATTTCATGATCAATTATTCTTAATGGGATTAAGGTCATTAGGTATGATGTCAATCATGGTATTTATACTTTAAGAGGTACCCACAGGTCAGACTCGTAAAAATCTTATGGCAAAGGTGAATCCAGCTTAAATCAGCTTACAGGAAAGCTCTGTTGATTGAGTGGTCTTGGGGGTTTGACCTAATTATAGCGCGTATACCAATAACAATAAATTATGGTACACGGTATACTGAGAATGTTAACAAAATTAAAGCTCCGATATGAATGCGGTTAGATAACCAATAAAATATACAGGCAGTATTATCAACTATACGATAATTACAGTACGAATTGGAATACCGGCATAGAATTTCAACTGCATATCCTATACACTTGTGAACACCACAGGGCTGAAATAAACATAATTAATTACGATGTGTTATACATAATCGATATAATTAAATCATTATTTACTTGCACATCAAATACAGATTTGTCTATCTCGTAGGATTTTAGGACGAAATTATTTAGCGTACAGATTAATAATTTTTTTCAAAAATACCCAATTTCAAATATGAATTTTGAAAAGTCAGAGTATACGGTTTACGTGTTGTCGAAAACTTGGAATTTACTTGTGACTGAAACCGTCGGTAGTTTGGACTAGTTTTGAAAGCCAAAGGCGACCATACAGGATGCAAATAAAACGGATAAAGGGTATAGGGACTTGGTTTGCGACTGAAAGTTTTGTAAACGACGCCACTTACTCAATAAATTGAGGAAAGAAGTTTCTACTCGTAGAAAAGTGCTGTTACAGGATCTCGTTCGCTATCGAACCGGAAGTACCGGGAACAATGTCAAATAAGAAAAAAAAAATTGGCGAGAAAATCAAGTGAGTCTGTATCCTTAATGTGATTTCCTGTAACGCCATTGGATATTGTTGAAATAAAAGTACGTGGAAATTAAAATGACCTTATTCGACGTGATGCATCATATGCGTGATGCATCTGTCTGATAATCTGAAAGTCATTAATCAGGCATTTGTGTTACGTCGGAGCTTGTAATTAGATGCAGTTAATAGCTGCTAACGCTTTAGTGCATCTTGGCTGGAAGTGAAACTTGGTAATCCCTGAAAGCTGTTAACAATATATACGAGCCGTTGGGGGGTGGGACGGTTGGTGGGTAAGGGGCTGAACTATGCAACTACCTGTCTTCGTACCCCTGATTTGCTTTGCAGACGACGCGTTCGTATAATTAAGTCACTATTTACAAAGCGCTTCTATTGGGCTTCTATCCTTGTAAGCCAAACTATTTTCAATAGTTTCGTTCGCCACCCTATTGTTTGACTACCCAACCCCTGGGATTTCAAGATTGAGCACAAGTTCGCAAGGTAAAAGTGTACTATTGATTTTTCACAAGTTTTTTTAAAATTTCCTTGATAAAGTTTATTCCACATCTCATCCGTTCCGGATGAGATAATTTTCAAATTTGCATTCATCTAGCTTTTTAATTCGATGATGACGTACGGGGGATGCTTACACCCGCTCTTTATTAATGCGTTAAATTCGAAATGAGAATTTCATTACAATTGACATCGTATTAACGTCAGTGTACTCTAGCTTGTACCAAACTAGTAAACTCTTTATAAAATAAAGTCTTAACTCCTCAGAGTACAGATAATCGCGCGGGTCCATGGCGACGGAGATTTCATTTTCTAGAAAATGTAAAATCCACCATTATATATATATAGTAAACTAAGTGATTATTACACAGTGGAACGTAATCCTTGATGATGTTCGTAGCGACGGACGTACAACGCACAACAGCCCAGCATCCAGTGTCGGTCCAGATCCTCATTATAATTCCTCCAAGTCGGTAGTCTCGTTGCTACATCCAGTTTCCTTTGCATTAGCGAGTGCATTGTTTCGCCGAGAGCAGTTGTCCCGTAGAAAAATAACCAGAGCTCAGCGGGTTGATTATAATTTATAAAGATAAGGCGTACCGTCGCGAATGCATTCGCGAATTGTTATACGGTCCATTGGATGCTGTGCCAGTATGGGATTGCGAGTGCCGCGGAGTACCGCAGTAATCTGTATTAATTTATAACGTTACCGACCACTAGTTACCGGCCGCGATCCCATTTCGGCGTGAGGACTTTATCGCATCGGTGCATTCATCCCCTTCGTGCACTCGGCACCCTTGGGCGGCTAGGGGTTCCATAGTTCCAGGATCCCAGGGCTACGGGATAGGTAACTCGGTCACCAGGAGAGCCGGGGGGTCGAGAGGGAGTGGTCGATGGGAGCACCCAAGCCATTTCGAGCCCGCTCTCACAGTGGAGAATGCATTTATTCCGTTCTTGGATTTTTATTGTTTTATCATACCGGTGCAACCCTTATTTTCTCACCCTTATTCCAGCTAGCTCGCTCGCCGGCAAAACTTTGATAATATCGAAGCCCCGGCGACTTCTAGCTTTGCATCCGAAAACCGCGAGCCTTGGAATCTCTTAATTGAGAGGAAGTGAATATGAAATAAATGTCCTCCCTTCCGCCTCCATATTTTCCTCGAGTCGCCATTGACTATTACCCTTATTTCAATCTAAAGCGTACAATTTTTCATCCCTCAAATTTTTTACTCTTTTTACAAACTTCGATAATTCACCTCTTTCACTGAATTTCAGTATCCCAGTCCTCACTCTACAGACAATGGGGCTGAAAATTCTGCCTGTCGCAGATACTCACTAAGGCGCACAAAGGGATCATTTTGGACCCCAATAATATACACAGCCCGGTTACTTCGCCGATGGTTAAAACAGAAACTCTTGAGTCATCGGTGGTTACACGTAACACCCTTACGCACAAAGGGTGTACACAAGCCTATCGCCACGCGACCAACATACGTTCCACCACGTGTTTTAACCCTACAGTTTAATCCTCTTAATCAACCTCCCTTTGATACTGGACTTATATTTGAGTAAGCCAGGCATTAGGTTTTCAAAACGTATTATTTTCCTCCCCTTCAACTTTCCTTGCCATGCGTATTAGGTAAGAATTTTCCTTTTTCACTTTTCAACCATTGTCAACCGGCATCTATAGAATTTTCGAAATGCCGTCCAAATAAAGAAATGTAACTATCGCAAAATATGAAATGGTATTTAAATTCCCTTCCGGCATAATTTTATTTTTTTCATCCCTCTACAGTATAACGAGAATTCTTTTCGAAAGAATCTTATCGAAACGTTTGCACGCATTGTTATTTTTATAACGGGATCTAAAGAGTATTCGGCACGTGCCTGTCGGGGCTTCCTTTATTATGGACCACCCTTTATGCCTATTCTGTTACGTTAAGCAATATGTCACTCTCGTATCACGTGTCGTGATTCACGTATGCCTGAGCGTAACTTCGAAACAATATCGGATAACGTACCTCCAGATATTCCAGCTCGAGGCACGTGAGACGTAACAATGATTTACGATGCTTCGAGCACGAGAGGAATTGGCGTGCGATCTGAGCTCTTTGATTCGTCGAGTAGAATTATTAGCCTGCAGTACAAAGGGATGCAGAGTGAAGACAATTACAGGATTATCAAAAGACTTTATTTAATACTATCCCAGTCGCCTTAGCTTGGCACGTCAGTTGCTCTTTCTACTGATTCCCCATAGTGCGACTTCAAAGATTTCCTTTCGCGTACAAAGTAATGAAATCCTATCGGAATAGACTGTCGAGCCTTATCGGAAAGAGTAAATGTAAAATCTCGAGATAAAAGTGACAAGAGTGACGCAACGATACCGAACGATGATGAAAAGTAATTTTTAAGTTGGAAAAATTTTTTATTTCACAAAAAAGAATTATTTATCGTAAAATACCTTCCGTATCCCTTCATACTTTTATGAATTATTGGTATGAATTTTGAAAGCTTAAAAATCTTTTTTATACCTTCATATACAATTTAAGGTTATTAACTCGAAGGAGATTATAACGTGGACTAATGTTTTCATGGGTTTCAGGAGGCTCATAATCCCAGGCATATTAGTATACGTCATCGCAGGTTAACAGTCGTTATTCAGTACAGCTAATGCTCAGAGGTTGACTGTATATGCATTTCGCAATGGGATGGGTATATGAGCTTAGAGAGAAATATTAGCGATTGTGTAATCCTATACAGTGAGAGTTTCCACGTGGACGATTATTATTCTCAGTAAACGGACGAGCGATACGGTCTGTGAAGAGTAGAAGTTCTTCCTCCATTTTTTCAGGCCTTTTTGTTATGCTTGAAAAAACACATATGTTTATATAATTGAAATTATAAATACGTCAGATGCACCTATGCCTGGGGATATTAAAAGATACGCAATGAAGTTGGCTACGATTGCGATTCTTTATTCCAGCTGCGGAACAATCGAGTTGAACATAATTTTGCTATACGGAAACGTCAGTCGGTTTGTTAACAAAGTAATTCCATTAGTTAGCTGCGCCTATACTATATGTATACACGACTATAAGCGACTATTGGCCTGTCTCTTTTATAGTCGCAGTTACGTCTGCGCAGAGCAATCAATTTCATGGAATTACGTTAAGGTCTCGCATTCCCTCGGGAAATAATGGAAATTATCTTTTGTTAGCTCAACCACGAGTGACTGTGATTCGTCGATTAGGTTAGACTCGAAGACCTAACGGCTGTTGCCACTGCTTCATGTATCACCTAATCTAAACTATTTTCGGACTATCGGACTGACTATGCGATTATCAGTCCAGAAAGTGTCTGGGGTCGGGCAATAATTTGAGTGTGTTTTTTCTTTTTGGGAAGGACCTAAATACAATAATGCGGACCCCCCGTGGACCAATTGAGAGTGTCCTGGGGATCCAGAGTCGCTCCTATGAAAACAAGTGGATACAGTTGTTTTAATGAGGGTGAAAATGAAATTTCCTTGGATATTCAGATGGCTTTTATCTTTCGGTCGAAATTCTACGTTGAGATTCGATTTGCAAGTCAAACGGCCAAGAAACACTGATTAACTCAAAGGTTAAAGGTGACGAAGTTAAGGGAAAGCATCCTTTTTAACTTTTGCGACTGTCGTCACTTTGCACAAACGCAAATAACTTTCAGCTCGACAACACTGAACTTTGACGTGTCAAATAATTTTTCGGAAAATATTTTATCAAAATAATTTTTATATCGAATTCCTTATTTTTTCTCCCATACCCCCCCTCCCCCCCCCTCCTTACAACGTTATACGCCCTCCTATAGTCTATCTGCATTAACTTCGTTAATCTATATTAATTATTTTCCTGTGTAATTGCATTATTTATCTCAGAGCGACTCTCGATAATAAATTAGTCGAGCGTCTCTAGATTCGATTAGTAGAACCGAGCGAAATATTTAATTGAAATGGCGCGTCCCGAAGTAAATCGTAGCGTACAGTTTTATCGTTACATAACCAAAGTACGTAAAATCCGATAACAATAAGTTATCCCATTATATTACCTGTTCTCGATAAATCGATACAATCTATATATACTGATAGTTTAAAAAAAATGTTTAATTCTCTTAATTATTCATCATCCTTCATTTATCATTGTTTCTATCTCTTAACTGTCAACCTTATGGTTCATCATTAAATGAAAATGCTTGATTATCCTCCTACCTCCTCTTTACCCCACCCACGGTTTCAGATCTTTCCCACACAGATATGTCTACCATACTAAGTACCACTAAACAGTTAGCATCAGAGATAACCATGATCATAAAGATACAGTCTAGTACAGTGAAAAAAAATATATATATACTCAAGACTATCCCACCACCTGAAAATTGTTCTGTCCATTTGATTTCTATTAATTCCTGATGGAAAACCATCTTCACGTGGTGCAGAAGTCCCTAATAACCATATACATATATAGAATGAATCTAAACTGCCTTTCATACTAACGTAAACCACGTCCAAAGAAAGCTCGAGCTCTGCTGTGCTAGGTCCTTTATTTTCGTCCACCCCTCCCGCCGCCACCAGTCCAATAAGCAAAGCGCATATTACTCCGCAAGGGCAATCTTTGAGATTTTACCTATTCTACAGACATTACGCGGTAGCTGCCGTCCGCCTGGTTGCCTGCTCTAACCGGCATTCTACAGTAAACCGCGATTCCGCAACAGAGCATAACCACCCTCGACCGAACCAATATAATGCAAATACTTCCCCCGCTATGTTCCTTGTGCATTAAACAAATTTATATATATATATATATGCCTCTGTTGTTTGTGGAAGGAATATAAAACCATGAAAAACACACGTGTTTCTTTGCGGTATAAAAATGTTACTGTTTTTTCTCTCTCTATCGTCACTCCCTTCCTTTTATTATTTTTTTTTAAAGCGTTCACGCACGATTTATATCGTCGTCGTAGCCGGCCTGGAATTTCCTTGCACACCCAAAATGTATATTTACATGTATTATTTATACGTATCGTCATTCGTCATCGTTTCGCTTCGTTATGCCTGTATCAAACGTACAGGAGCGGGACTCTGTTTGCCGTGAATTTCCAATTCTGTACAATTGAAGTTGGTCGCCGTGATATTGTCGGGGAGGTCGGCTTTGAATAATTCCGACTACCATCGCGCTCTTGATTGCTCGAAAACATAATCTTGTCGTGTGTTGATGCTGAAGGCGTCATGTTTCGCGTATTAATTAACGCTCAATATTTAATAGATTAATTTTCGTTGAATTTACGAGACCGACGTCGAGTAGCTATATGGGATTTTTACACGAATAATCACGTCATGGAAAGACAATCTGACACGGGCGTTACTCCATACGAGTAACGGTATTTCCTGGCATTGTGACGCATGTGCATTCTGGGACGGTAAGATAAAATGAACTTGAAGGACAGTAGGAAAATTTTGAAATTCCTTTGGCCTCTTTCACGTAGTCGTCTTCGGAATAAAATTGACGCTCGATGTCGACTGTCAATTCGTGTTGACATTATACAGGGGAAAAAAGATTTCTCTCACGTTTTTACTGAAGCGAATAATGAAAGCATAATTCCCAAAGGGTCGCAGAATGCCTGTGCTTTTCTTGATTGCGGGAGAAGCTTGTAAAATTTCTTTTTCGGCTGTTAATAATTCCAGGTTATATATCTATATGTATATTGGCTATTGATGTATTTTTTTTTTTCAAGCTTTTACGTAACTTTACCTTAATTTGGATAATGGTATCAATTCCGATGAGATTCGACGTTCTTATTTATAATTACGTAAATTTTTGTACTTTTATAAGTGATTCATTATAGCATTGTAATATCAGCTGATATAAGTTATTATAATTTCCTTTTTCTTTTAATTGTCCACGACTTTTATGGTAATGAAAGAGAAGCTAAGAGGTCTTGGAATTTTCTGAAATGTATTTTTATCAAAATAATAATAGACGGAAAGACCCTTTCATTCATCTCGGTAGACTCTCTCGAGTACGGCGAGACACAGCTTGTCTCTACCCCTCGCATATTCGCATAAGCAGTAAATTTTAAGTACCTCTTCAATTTTACGTTCCATCAGTCAAAAGGCGTATAAATTATGTAAGTGAATTAAGTAAGAGTTTAAACTTATTTATGGCTTCGGGAAATCGAAAAGAAAGGTCGTTAGAATTCTCTGGGTTTTGGGCAAATAACTTAAAAAAAAAAGCCATGACCATCCGCGATGACTTTTACGGTATTATTATCATTAGAGTAAAAGCACTTTGCGCTTTGCTTGCGCGAGAGTAAAAAAAATAAAAAGCTCGAGTCTCCGAATGAACTTCGAGTAAGTCATAAAATCATTTTAAAAAATTTGAAAAAACTAAAAATTGCAAAAAGCTGTCGCACGGGATCGAACCCCTGTTCACGAGAACCTTCGGTTCTTGGTACGTTATAAAGGCACCAGCCACGTTCGCGACGGAACGGCTCCCAATGGAGGTCACGTTCGCGTCTAGTACTGGACGTCCCGACGCAATAAAAGTCAGCATCATGACAAATAATGCTACGCCGACATAAATCTAATTATTCGAGGTCACCGATGACACTCGGATTAGCCAAGTCCGTCTCTATAAATGCTCACGTGTTTAATACCGCAAGGTACACAGTGATTAATGTCCCAGTGTATTAAGTAGCAGCGAGGTCAAAGTTCGCCAGGCTGCGGAGGCACCTGGCTGCTTCCTTGGCGAGAGAAGACATCCTCACGATATATAGGTGTCCCTTGGTCCAGCCTTTGTGGGATTTATCGCGCATACCCAGGACCACCGGTTAACGGAGAACATCTAGAAGCCATTTTGGATCCGAATCCGTTAAATAAGCATAAATCTATTTCTCCTTTATGTAAACCAGCAGAATCTAATCCTCTTGCAGTATCAAGGACCGAGGCAGCTGCTACGTGCTGTTATCAGCCAGAAGCTTCTGGGCTGAAAGGTGGGACTGGGTAAGACGACCTTCGTTAGCCCTTTGCTGGAGAAGCAGACCGGATTGTGAACTGACAGTGTTTATGTAATCAGTCTACTAGTTTGTTGGTAGAGACGTAAATGGGGGGAAAGGTCGACGCCGAGCGTCGGGATGACAAGTGATGATGAGAGTCCCTGAAGTCGCTGGGGGTGGATCGAGGACTTCAGAAGAGCTTAACAAGTGACGGCTACCTAATTAACACATCAGCCTCCGCTTTTTAGGCATTTCTTTCCCTTTTGTCCCTATTCTTTTTTCATACCGAAGAGAAGCAGGGATCGTCAATGATTTACTCAGACACCACAATGGCCCGGCTGGTTGGCCGACTCGAATGACGGACTGAATGGCTGCCGAGTACAGACTCCGTAAATGAGATTTTTGTTTCCGCATGGACCCCTAAAGCTCCCCACCCTGCCCCACCCACGATCCTCTTCTTCCACCTAATAAAAACCATGATACTTTCAACCTTGGTTCTCTAAGTTCCAACGAGACCTGGAAGTTAAATGAGACTCTTTGAGATTCCTGCTTTTCAGGTCTCGAAGGCACGAGATAAATTGTGAAGGAAGATGCTGAGTGGATATAGACTCGAGAGGACTTGTTCTCGGAGAGGAGAATTAATCAGTCGGAAAAGTTTTCATCTTGGGGAACAAGAATTTTGGTCACTCGGTATAGTAAAAGGAGCAAATGATCTTCGGGGAGTTAGTAGCTATATTAAATAACGACCCTGGTATTCCACCTTTTTGTTCCCCAATAAGAAGAAAGAAAAAAGAAAAAAATTATTTTCATTCTTCGATTCTCCCTCAGCGACATTCATTTCCCATTCACGTCATACCCTTCGACTATAAACCAGCCCTATTGCATAACCTCGGTGGCTATATTACCTGCTTACCACCAGGGGCGAAAAAGGTCTGTACGGCGAGGGGGCGGATGAGAAAAAAAAGGGAAGTGGAAGAAAAGCGAAAGATAATAACATAAAATCGTTTAAGATAATTATCGTAATTTACGATGACTTTTTAATACTCCCGCGGGCAGTATATCAGGGCGATCCCCAATTTATGACTTACTTTTCATTTGGGGACTTGTCGGTTACGATTCACGAGGTTATTACACGAGATGCACTCGATCACGGAAAGAATCGAGATAGCGACATAATTATTTATTTCTATCTGGAACAGTCATCCTATATTTTGTGAGGGTTATGAGGAAGATAGGAAAAAAAAAGAAAAAAAAAATTGAGATTCATAGTACTCTCTGATTAACTATATCCAGTACAGGTGCGTACAGTAAGAATGTCATTCGTCATGCTCTCTCTGTCGCTCTCTCTCTCTCTCTCTCTCTCTCTCTCTCTCTACCACTCTGGCATAACGCGAAAGCATAATTTCTCTTTTGAAAATGACAGATCTGACAGCGATCATATTTTGTTACTCGTCTTTTCGTATTTGCATCGTACACGTACTATTTTCGCGCTTCGCTGTACACGTAACGCAGCCAGAGGCCATTTGAAGAGGCTCGAGGCCTGAAAAGTGGGATGTACGCCAAGTAAATATGCAAATATAGGCGAAAATGAGACTTTTTTAAAAATATATGCATAAACTCGTTTTCATTTAATTATCGTTGCTGGACTAGTGTTGATGAATGATACATGCACGGTACATGCATATATGTATAATATCTATGCGGGAAAGTAACGAAACGTGTCTTATGTAATGGACTGAAATAAAAAGGTGTTATTCGATATCGAATAATGTGATTCGTAACAGGGAGCTTGGATTTAACAACCACCAGCCATTTATTTAATGGAAAATCAATAAAATATTGAATGAGTTACAATGAAATATTTTGTCTTATATGGATGAAAGTTATTCGCCTATGGATGACGGCAATGTAATCGGAGAGTAAAATTCGACGCTCGTATTTACCTGGAAGAATTTTTTACTTGACAAATAATAAATTATTTGAATCACAATGAACTGTAACGCTTTTCTGTCTTACCGGGCCGTTCTTCGACACTAGCAAAAATATTTATATGCAACTACGTGTACCGTTGCGAATGGAATTAAACTGGACACAGGGTAGAATTCCATTAAATATACACGGGCATGGTATATGGCTAATAAATAAGGAAAGTAAAAATAAAAAACATTCTGTTATGAAAATTCGCGATATTGCAAAAATTTCACGTGCTACTTAGCAACGTATTATCTCCGTGGTCGTTCGAGATCTTTCCGCAAGTTTAACAGTAAACCCTTAAATATTCAAAGTGTCCATAGTTCTACGTATACACTACCCATGCAGGCATAGTGACGTGAGGGTAATAAAAAAAAACTTCGTCCACCTTGCGGTTACACTTAGACTTTTTTAATGGGTTTTCGTGGATTTCGAATCGACCTCCCACAATCCGCCCACTCTGGATAATTTTTAGCATCGCGTGGCTGATCGTGGGCTCATTGCCGCTAGCTGCCAGGACTTAATTACCGCAATTTGCAAGACTAACTTTTACGAGTCTATTAACCGCGCTGTTGTACTTTGCGCGCGGCGAGAGAAAAGGAGGGAGAGAGAGAGAGAGAGAATAACAGCATGTAGTAACGACGTCGGGACGCCCAGGTGCGTTGCTATTCGGCAGCTTTTCGTCCGCCACGTAAGTCACTAATTACGTTGCAAACACTTAATTTTCCGGACGTCTCCACTTTTCCTTCTTTGCCCGCTACTTTTTTTTCCCCACCCGTCGCCGTTACAATACGAGGCCGTCAAATTAACGAAGGTTCGGATAAAAAGCGTCAGCGGTTTACGTGAACGATGATGGTCGGAACGATCTCTCTCCTTACAGGCCTTCTCGCAGTAAATACGAATATCTGAAAATACTACTTTCGGAAACTTAATATCCGTCAGATTAGTCCCGCGAGAATGACACCCGTATACGTTACTTTACCTGCGTTCCATTTCACGTGGGTTAAAGGGATCCGGCGAAAATGTTCAGGAAGCAACCAATGCGCGATTTTCCTTGCGTGAGTCGCGAATCGGCTTTGCGTCGTTTCGGCGCGCCGGCGAATTCTACGCCGAGGGTGGTCTCTCGTAAATATTTCCGTAAAGTCTTTAAGGGTAAATGTTGAAAAATGCCACCATCCAAAAAACTAGGGTGTCTCGACGATGAATTAATTTAGGACTCTATTTTGTCTTACTCGCGGGGACGTGAGTTATATCGATAGAGAATAACGCAGAATCTTGAATCTTTTAAACGATACCTACAATAATATATATACTGTGTACATAATAACTAGGACATAAAACTTGTACGACATAATTGTACGCACTTCCTCTTACGTGGATCTGGGTAACTATATATGTACATACACAAGGCTGGATTATTACTCTAAACTAGCGGAGTATTCATTACTCTCGGTACTCTCGCTACTCCCACCCTTAGTCTCGGTTAGAGACTTAAGTTAGTATATACTGACTGTGTATATGTATTATATATTCTGCCTTATACACGTGAGATTTAACAGCAGTTGCTGTCTACAAAGTTTCGTCTAATTCATTTCAACGATTCCAGTTGTAGCTGGTGACTCGATTCTGGTGTCAGATAAAGACTGCGCCAGTTCCGGTCTGGCGATGCAGTGCCGTATCTACTGATTCTCCACGGGTGGAACCTCGAGACGTCAAAATAGCGCATCGATATCAGATCGACCGAAGTGATTGTGAAGTTGGGCAGTAGTGGGAGGGTGGGTGGACCGAACCAAGAGGAAAAAGTATCTGCGGCGCGCCAAACCGGAAACAGACATTGGCTCCCACTATGAAATATATTCACGGACATTTTCGAACGCCTTTTATTCACTCGGTATGTCAGTTTTCACGTGAATATACATTCGAGTGTGAGAGACTGTACTCTTGCGAATTTCCGAAATCTCCTAACAGCCGGGTCTCGGGCCTACCTGTCGAGCGCAACGTAAAGCACCCGACCGGAAGCAACGAATTTATGTGTGGATGCAATTTATTGTACGTATTTGCATAAACAGGGAACACTGCGCAGACGTGGCCGGGTCGAAAAATTCTGGATTTACGTAAACGAATTCGATCGCGTGTACACACATATATCAGTCGTAGAGTCGAATGACACACGGTTAAGTAGTAAACTGTGGAAAACAGGGTTTTAATTAAATTTTTGGAAATTGAATTTATCGACGATCAAATTTTAGCATGTATTATGATCATTGTTGAATTTGATTGAAATTTACGTATATGTATACCGGGTGGATGCAAATTTTCGTTCTACGTGAACGTGTAAATGGAGCGAGTACTTGTTATGAAATTTTATGAGAATTTTATTTAATCGAATACCATCAGTGTATTTCTGTGCAGAGCATCGTATTTGCGAAAATTTTTTAAAAGCGTTGGTTGCATTGAAAATTTTTTTTCGATATAGATCAAATAAATATTCAATGTGTTCACCTACGATATTTCTATCGTTAGTCAATGAATATTGAGTTTTGGGGATATAAAAAAAGTTTTTTTCGAATAGAACTATTTCAATTAAAGTCTCTGATTGGAACTGTTACTGATTGAGCCGTATGATATATCCACGTACATATGAAAAATTCGATGTGTCGTATGCGCATTGATGGAAACGGATTTTACTGTGAATTAGGGCAACTTATTGAAACGACCGATCGGTAAAAAGAATTACGATAAAATCAAATATAACGTTTCTATGCGTACAATCGTAGAACGAAAAAAAAAAAAAAGGTCCGATTCAAAACGCGGCACACGGTATGCTTACGAAAACTGTGTACGGTCACACAATAGCTACCGAAACATTAATTTTAATCCTCGCGTAGCAGAAGAACGCGTGACGTAGATACGGCCGACATCCTGCATTTTCCGTGTCGGGGTTTCCGTAAACAGACTCGTCGTGTAAAACTTATTGCGCAGAATTTTGAGTTTTTATTTAGTGAGAAAGTTTCACGCCAGACCTCGCCTTCCGACCCCCGGGGAGAGAAATATTCGTCCGGCCGCGCTAACCAACACAACCGTACTCGTGTACGGAGTTGCAAGAAAATGGATGCAATTTTTTTTTCCTCCCCCATTTTCATAGTCCAACCGCACCGTTCGTATATTCGCAAATATATACACCCTCTCCGGTGTCAAAGAATCCGAGGGTCCGATACCGAAATTGAATCCGGAATAGCATCAATTTAATTCCCACGCATATATCTATATATAAACGTTCATATACCCATACATATATGCAGAATCTCAAATAGAATTATCCCTCTCGAGATCCTATTATTCTCTAAGAGTCATCCAAAAGAGATAGATACACCATAAGAAAATATTATTCATGAGAACCAGTAGTCGTATAACGGGTGGGCCCTTTTTTGGCCAGCGCGTAAATATCAGTGAAACAAGTGCAAAGGAGGAATATATAAAATAAATATTGTGCCTCGACGTCGTTGAGAAGCCGAGTGGCAAAGCAGAGCAACGAGAGAAGATAGCGCGAACAGGGGGTACGTAAGAAAGGGGACGCGAGAGCAAGAGAGACAGAGAGCGCGAAAGTACGAAAGGGAAAAAGAGAAAGGAAAAAGGTGGCGGAATCTTTCTCTGCGGGAACTTTGCTTACTGCCATGGAATATTTTAGTTTACCTCACACCAATCTTCCTGAATACATTGGAGACGTTCTGTATATTTCAGATAGAACGAAGGGATGAGAGAGAGGGCAGGGGTTCGCACAGTTGCTCGTTCGAGTGAACGAGAGGTCAGAGGGAAGGTGGAGGGGGGAGGTTTGACTGAACCATTATATTTATATAAATGCATGGGAGTATCTGACAGCTGTTGCAGTGCCTCGTTCTTCACCCTTTACCGATTGCCTATACCCGCGCCTGTACCGAGGCTGCATTGCGAAATTCTATTTTACTTCAATCTCAACTTTTCCCAACGACAAAACTATTTGAAAACTTATCGCTTCTACCTGGCTCAGAATTTAAAGGGTCAATACCCACAGTACTCGACCCCTTCGCAATAATCATAACTTCTGGCACTGTCCGTGGTCCATTGTGAATACGTTGGTCAAATCTTCTTCCACCTAGCCATATGGTGGTAATCTTGAATGAATATCGATGAACCGATATGCCAATGTCGATTTTCAGATATTCATGAGGTTGCCGAACGATGGCGCTGCAATCGTCTCTCCCGTTTCATTCGTTAATTCCTGTCACGAAATTGTTCGCGATTATTGTCCGCACGGCTGGTAGAAATAGTGCAATACACCGGGTTAAACAGAATAACCTGAAATACAGAGAAAAAAAGTTCATACAGATGCATCACGAAACTTGTTGATCGTGTAGATGACATCAATGCGGAATGGCTGACGAGTGATGTTGGATGGTCGACACGTGATAAAAGCACGTGCGTCAAAGAGTGCGTCACTCGAAACGAAACGTCGATTGATCGAACAGTTTTCGATTATATAATAAAAAATCTGTCACCTCCATTAAAAAACAGTCGTCCCACCCCCCTTCGGCCATGTGACATCTACGAATTGTGTTGGACGAGTCCGAAGTCATTTTAATTTGACAACTCTCCTCGATTATACACGATTTCTGGAACAAGGCACAGGATCGATAAATCGATACCCGATCGATAATTGGAGCAGTGTTATCTCGCGATTTAAAAAGTCACTGCTACATCCCCGGAAGAGACCGGCTGAAATTGAGACGTCTTATCCGGTGTAAAGGGAGGCGAGTATTCTGGCTGGAGAATCAGTTGGCGAAGCAAAGACTCTGAAAAATCTCCTGGGGAATGAAAGGGGGACAATGAGTGCTGGGGGGGGAGCTTCGACGATTTCAGTGAATGTTCCGGGATAGCTGGGCACAGCCTCCGGTCGAAGCCCAAAAGCGCCCACGAATGTCCAGCGTGTACAGATAAGATTGTTTTCGCGATTCCCACGGGAACGCTGCTAGCTATCGTAGCGAGGTACCTACTCTTCTAGATTTCATTCTCCATCTCACTCGCATCTTCGTTCCGCTGCATCTTCCCTCCCGTCTTCTCTCGAGCCCTCTGAAGTCCTCTGCTCTTTTCTTCTCCCGGTACCACTTCTGGCTCCATTTCTTCTTCACGAGGGAGAGAGAGAGAAAGACTCATTAACCGTCGTCAAGAAGTTCCTCGTTTACTTCTCATATCAGAGTTAACCTAGCGTCAATTTGTACCGCTGACCTGTGCACGAGGTCAAATCAATACTCACGTGCTATCGATATAGAACAAATTATTTCTTTAATCAAAAGTGTGTACCGAGCATAGTATCAAATTTACATTTCAAGGCTTCCACTAAGGCTGTCTGCCAGGTCTTCTTCGCTCCTGACCCTTTGTTCCACGGGTCAACAACCATACCAGTGCATCGTAGTGCTGGATAGGGCAGACTGTCTTACAGAATGCAAACAGTGTTTAAACGTAGCTGCTTGAGAACCCTCTCACGGATTCTTAGTGAAAACTGCCGTTTATGTTCCGAACGAATTCCTCTCATCGATTTCTGGTCTCTGGCAGCTAAGCGACATATACATACGTGCGACGTCTATATCTCGAGACGTTCTCAGCCGCGGAAGTGCACCGCTGCAGCGAAGAATCATTGAAAAGTTCAACATTTCCTATGGGATAGACCGGAAGTACTGCCGAAATCGTATTACCCTCGGGGATTCGGGTTCCTTAACGTCTTTCGGTATATATAACGAAAACACTCCCTTTCATCCGTTAGGTTTATGGCATAATAAACAAATACGTAGAAACGAGGAGTGCTAACCCTCGCTAGCTGACGTAAATATATATATATATATATATATACAGTATATATTATATATAACAACGTAATGGCGAAAAAGCCTATAGTATAACTGTCCATATATTCGTGAAAGTAGATTGGTGTCTTCCTCGTTAAAACTTGGGCACAAAGACCAGTGGTGCACTCTGGAAATGGTCTCCTCCCTTGAGAAAGGGGATTGAGAAGAGGTATAAGCGTGACCCCCCCAGTTTGACCGGAGATGATTCATGTCCCGTGGGACCACTGCAGCAACATTTTCCAGTGCTCCTAGTGGTAAACTTGAAGTTTCGGTACATTAATTCTCGCTAATAGGACGGGTGCGGAAGGGTTATCGAGTCGCAGATGAATAGCTATGGATATATGGTAACTTGTGAGCAGATCCTGTCAAATTAATGATAACGATAAGAGATCGATTGCCTCGTGCAGATAGAACGGATACAAATACGAAAATTGTAATGGTTGGGTAATTGCATTAGGATCATTTTCGAATAGAACTTTTACAAAGGATTTTCTTAAATCTCACTATACCAAAGTGTTCGACGCTTTGAGGCCTTCAATCCTAATCCGCGAAGGAGTGCGCGACTCTTCTTGGAATTGGCTGACAATAAATTCAATGGGACGGAGGAGGCGATGAGATAGGGTAGGAAAAGCTTGGAAAAGCCGTGGAAATAAAAACAAGACAAAATGGACGGTAGCCTTATCGACGCGACCATTTTACCAAGAAGGTTACCGGATGTGTGTACCTGAACCTTATGTCTACGTCACAGCTATACCTTTTTCCTCGCTGAAATCTTCTGAAGGAGCAAAGTGAAAACCCTATTTGAATCATCTGGCCTGGTGTGCAATATTTTGTGCTTTCACCAATCCCTCCGGCAAATAGCGAAGGGATTGGTTCTATCGAATGTTAGTGCATCGTCAAAGCTCCTATGCACATGTGTGTAACTTCTTCGTGCTGAGCTTTGAAACTTCTCCAGCTTCCGAACGTAATACCGAACGAATCGCGTGATCGGTCTCTAGGAGAAAGATTTTACAGGCTAGAAAAAGGTATAAGAATTTTTTTTTTCGAAAATTCTCCTAAAATCAATCGTGTATCCAATTTTCAAAAAATACCTGTTTAACTGCAATTTTCCACCTAAATCTTCCTTACGAACCAAAAGTCCCATCGCTTACTCTCCCTTACGCGCCACTTGGTGCTATTAACAATAACCGTACTGCTTAAATGCCGAGATAACGCTCGAATGGACAATAGCTACGACTATAATAATAGTATCAAATATCTATCCCACAATATCAAAACTTCAATTCCAATTATCCTTAAGTATCCTAGTAACTGTACAGATTTCCAAAGCTTACGGGAGCACTTTGAACTTGGGGTATCAAACTAGCCGATGCGATAATTTACAACTAATCGCCTATGGTTTCTCAGTTCCGTTAAACTATATATTTTGATATCCAACTAAATAACGAAATTTAATATCATTTTACAAAATCTATTTACTCGACTACTCGCTCGTCGACAATACTCGCACGTAACATTAACCGTCCCACCTAATAAACATTTCAGGTTCTATCGTCATGCAAGTTCCTGTACCACTAATAACTTTATCTAACTTGTCGCGAAGATTCTTGACCTCATCTCTAAGTTTCTCAAATTATACTAGACGTACCTATGTAATGGTACCAACTTTGGAAATTCGCCTGAAAGTAAACTTGGCACGATACTCTGGTGTAATAGCATAGGGTTGGACTGCTCCTGCTCGGGCATTAGTAAGGGTTGGATATAGAAGGCATATACATACTATATATACATACATGTATATATAGCAGTGGGCAGCAGTCAGCATCAACACGTTTGACCGTCACGTCTCTGCTTTGACCCACCTACGTTCACCCGTGGACACACGTCTGGGCTTTATGACACCTGTTTGCTACTAGTTCCCCCATTTATGTCAGGCTCCATGTACGATATGTGTCCTAAGTCAATACCTTTTTAGTAAACCCGACAAATTTACCTTAGTCGAAAACTCCGAGTTACTCGTATCAGCGATAAGCAGGGTCGTGGCATTTGGTTAAAACTGATAAGCAAAAACGACACCGTTGACTTACACTTAATAAAATTAAAAGATGAAAGTTGCACAGATTCTACCGTATCTTTAATATCAATAAACCCAGCTATCGCAACGGGTTATCGGCTTCCAGTATCATATTCCTGTATGCTTTGATGAAAAACCAATAGAACAATTTTCCAGGTCATAGGTCGTCGATCGTTCCTCGTTTAGGATCAGGGGATAATTCAAGCTTTTTGTAAGGGTTAGCAAAAGGGTGAATTTTACCATGACCCCTTCTCTTACTTCAACCAAATGCTTAGAACACATTATATATATATATATCTACACACACACACACACACACACACACATTTAGTATAGGTCATATAAGTACTTTCCTAGAACTTGTACCTAGGTATCACTCAGAGTATTCAAAGTTCGAGACACCTTCCAGGGTGAATACTACTGAATGTATAGACTTGGCCAGCAATACAATCTCAGACACAAAGAATGAATGGGCTTGAGTCATGCGACGAAGTGGCTCGCACTATGAAAGCGTTGACACTCGACAAATTGTCGAGGTATTTCATCCCGCGACTTGAGAAGCTCGAATTTATGGGTCGTGGGGTATAAAAGCAGGTAACAGAAGTAATCTATACGTAACGTAAGGTCGTCCTGAGGTGTATAGGGGTGGTAGATGGAAAGAAGCGCCTCCAACCTGCCCGACTCTTCTCACTCGTTAAATTCTTAGCCGTACAGATAAGACTGGTTTTCAGTCGGATGATTAATTTTTCTCCGAAGAAGCCACGCTTAACAGCCACTCAGAACTGTATCGAGGAATTAATCATCGGTGGTATGATTTATAAAAAAAAAGGCAAGAAAATTGTAATATATATGTATTGCGAATCCCCTATAACCTCTGGCGTTCTTACCTGACTTCGCGTGGATTTACCCGTGTCACGGTTCGTTTACGTGAAAATAAAGTTAATGGTTTTTCATTTGATTTTCCGCCTTCGTTAAATCCCATTACGTCCTTTGATGTTTTGTCAAGTTTTACAACCTTTATTTTTAGGGCAAACCATTTTACTCGATTTCAGAGAATTTTCTACGGTCACGTAATTTTGCCTGATTGGACATATTTTTCGTGCGCTTGTAGGTATGCTTACAAGGTGGAAAATCAGAAAAGCAGAAATCCAATGGATTCAGATGCAATAATTATTACGTAATATTTCAGGATAATGTAACCTATAATATATGAGTCTGACAAACAAACTGATATTGGATTCGAGCGATGAAATTCGCTGGATTTAATTGATGGTTTTATTAAAAATCATTTTAAATAATATTTAAATTTTTACCCTGATAATTGAATGCGTCGGATGAACGTGCATAATTTATAGATAAATTGATTTAAAGAAATATAAAAAATTGTATGTAAAAAAATAGTTTCTTAAACCTTCCATTGCCAGTTTACTGTCCTCTATATGTATATATGTATGTGTTATCATGTTTTATCCATATGTATATCGGTACCTTCATATGTACCAACAACCGAACAGAAGGAATCCACTGCGATACGGCTGATTTCGAAACAGCCCAAATGCATCGAGTACCAATAGGATGGGTTTGTGCTCCCAATAGAATAGGGGATGACACATGGGCGAGATGCCCACCACCGCAAGTAATTGATATTGGTACAGCGCCTAGTGTCCCAAGCTGATTCTGTGCGTGCTGCAGACTAGATCCATATATATATAGCAGTACCAGTAGAAAGGGAGCATGGGACCAATATTCCATTCTGCCGTTCCTCTATGGACCACATACACGTCACACCGCGTTTGGTCGCACATGTGAAAACTCTCGGGTGGCCAACGTCAGATTCAAAATCTATGGAAGTTAATATTGGCCGGTATGAAGATATCGCCATCTTGAATTTTCTACTTGGCGAGCACGTGCTACCGTCATAAATTACGGCTTAGAAAAAGTCGGAAGAAATAATTTTTACTTGATCCTTCGAACAAAATTTTTCGACGCTCCGATAGCAACAGCGAAATCACGAATGAAAGTTTCTCGCTGTCCACCGTGACTCGAATTTTCGTATTGAATAATTGATCGAAGCCTAATGGCGAAACGTTGTTTGTATCCAGGGATAGGAATTTCTCTTGAAATTTTCAACGGGTACTTCAAGCCATTACGATACTATGGAAAAGAGTATATGAATCTTTAACTGTCAATTTTAATGCCTTCCTTTAACACTGCTGTTATTCAATGATATTTAACGTCTCCCAGCAAAATCTTATCCTACGATAAATTGCGCAATAAAGATACATGCGTAACATACCACATGGCATAAAGTATCGATCTCGTCTTCAATATCGAAATTACAAATTTGACACTTGTTGCCGACTCGTTAACTTTTCCATGCCGATTTCACCCGAGTAATAGATATATAATTAAACTCCCATTAACTCGTAAGCATTAAAATCGGATTAGCAGTGGTATCACATGTGCCATACGCGCTTTTACCAAAATGTTACCAATACGTGGAAGTCCGATCGAAGCCGAAACCCCTACTCCCTCCATCCTATGAACACGCACACACTACTGATACATTTAAATTCACGCAGGGTGCGTCAGACTGACTATATATAGCCATTGTCCGCTATTGCAGGGGTCGTGCCGGCGAAAGAACATTAATAATCAGTAAATGAACAATACTGTACGAAAATAACAGGACTCGTATTCGAATCAATTACTGTTTAATTAACAGAAAGAGATTGCTTTTGTGGCAGGAGGATTCCTGAACGAATGTGACGAGCGTAGTCGAGCGGGCGCTAACAGGGGCACTGAAAATACCATCGGCCCAAGGGTAGTCAGTAGGTCGCGCGTGTGCTCGGGCAAAATTCGTGCTAGGTTTTTGACATGCAAATCAGCTATTGTCATTGTTATTACCCAGAAAATCTTCCTCTTCTCGCACCACGCCGTTATACACCGAGGGAGGCTTAAGATGGCCAAGACGAAACCGACGAACTGTCTGAATACACGTCATTTAAATGATAATGACAAATAACGATACTGTAAGCCGGTGAGAATTTCAACTTCGCTAAGATACTCTAATACCTGGCATTTGGCATGTAGAGAGAGAGAGAGAGAGAGAGAGAGAGAGAGAGAGAGAGAGAGAGAGAGAGAGAGAGAGAGAGAGAGAGAGA